>CABPRJ010001499.1:0-120269 GCA_902439185.1 Cinara cedri
ATATTATGGGCTGCATCCGAGTTCTGTCTCAAATGTAAAATTTGAATTCAAGGATATACTAGCTCCATCTCGTGTTTTTAAAATGGATATAATTCCGTCCAATATAATTTATTTATTTATACTAGTTCCGTTCCTTTTTGCGTTTTCTAAACTATTATATTAATATGTACTCCGTCTCACTTGATAAGGTACACGTTTTTTCGTCCGTCGCTACGCATCTTTCACCGCTTTTGCCCATTCGGTAACTGTTTTACGCCATAAGGAGTAGGAGAAATTCGGCCTTTGTGCTCTCGCCGATGCGCGGAGCATGTACCTTTCTCATAAGACGGAGTATAGTATACAATTTACGACTAGGATAACAATTTTATATTATTTAAAAATAAAGATACTATTGCTCTCAGTTATCGCATTAAATAATCGAATTTCATATTACTGTATTATTTAGAAATAAAGCTAATACTATTTAAATCTTAAACTTTATTTGTGCGTCTCCGTGTCTTGATTTTTTATTGCACTAATATTGTAATATTTAGTTAATCTTCTTTTTATTAGGGATGGAATTAATATAAAAAAAGTTTAATGGAACGGAACTTAGATGTAGTCATATCGTAATACGATGGAACCACATAACAAAAAAAAAAAAACCGGGTATCATTAGGTATCATATTACCTGTATCCGATTATATAAATTGCAATAACACATTTTATTTTGAGTTGATCAAAATCTATGTCGGATCGATTTCAGCAATATTTCACCTAATGGCATACACATTTTTATTATATTATTAAACTCGTATTATACACATTAGCGTAAATAGGGGGGACTTCGGAGGCTAAGCCCTCCAACATTAATTTAGCTCCCTTGTCATAATTCCTAGTCCCACTAACGATAGCTACATTTTTAAACTTTTATTTAAAATATCGTTTATTCTTTTTATTAATGTCTCGGTTAAAAAATGTATTTTCTTTTGGTTATCAAACTATATTATTATATGTAATGACCCTGTGTAAAGGTCGCTCCATACTATGCATGTTTTGCGTTTCGTGTTTTCACGTTTTCGTTTAATTTCGTGAATAGTGTGTATAGTTTTTTCACGAAAAAATTGTTCATGAAAACTGTTTAGCAGTGTTTCGCGAACGAGGCGGTAAAATTAACGAAATCAAAGGACACGAACAAATTATTTCGTGAAAAAGCACTATGCTTGTTTCGTGAAACGCGAAACATGCATAATGTGAATACCTTTTCTACGAAATCCTACGAAACTCTACGAAATAGTAAACACTACGAAACGTGAAACTTGCATAGTGTGGAGTGACCTTAAGACGTATCATGTCTTGTAGTTTTCTACATCGGAGTTGTAAATAAACTAAACACAAAAATAGTCGTAAAAGCCGTATGATTTTTAATAAATGGTGATAACGATTAACGAGTAACGATGATCGGACGACAATCGCTGTGCCTGCTGTTCGCATAGTCATAAAGGGACATTTTGCTAAAAATAGAATCATATTTTATATTATCTTCGTCCTTCTCTAGGTATAACGGTTGTGTTTGCGTTTGATAGTTAATACTCGAGTCAACGACCAACTTCGTTATTATTTTTCTTGATTAAAACGGTATGGTGACATCTTTTAACCGGAATCTGCGTTTAGTTTAAATAACTAATCTTATTCATCACGAATTTATATTTTACGCGCTTGTTGTTTTCCTCGCTTGGTGATAGTAATCTACTTAGTCATGTCAAAAAAAAGCGATCTTATTAACATTTTTATAATGAAACTACAGGAATAAACTCCAAGTATAGTTAATCGACATGGTAAGACACAATTTGTTTATTAATAAAATAATAATTTATAAGTTAGTTAATAGTTAAAAGTTTTAATTTGCTATACTTTTCCTAACAGATGCTTCTAGTTCAAATAATACAACATTTAGCACAATTACTAAACCGGTAGTACAGTCACGTGAACTAAGTTATGATCCGATGGGTCATAAAGATTTAGGAAACATAGAAACTGGACCATTTCAGTCAAAACTTCAAGTAAGGAAATATTTTACTTTCTGGTTTAATTTAAATATATAAGAAATGTTAAGTATGTAACATATTGAGGTGTTAATACATTTTAAAATATCCATACTTTAACTCTAAATCATTTATAAGTTATTTTCACTATAGACATATTCAAAAAAAGTGTTATGGTTCCCGAAATCGTAGATTTTATGCATCATACTTTGCTGAATTTAATTGGTTGGAATATAACTTAGAAACAAATTCAGTTTATTGCTTTCCTTGTTAGATATTTGGTACTAAACCTTCAGAAGAAACATTTACCTCAAAGAGGTTTAATAACTGGAAAAAGTAGGTAAATATATACATACAGACAAATATTTTATTTTGTTAAATAATTAATAGGTACCTATTATATTTGTATTCAATTATTTTATAGCTTAGTGGGTCTAAAGGTACTGTCAAAGGTTCAAAATAAAAATTACAACTGCATTCAGCTACTATCTACCATATAAATTGTATGACAAAATAGACTTTGTATGAACAAGCAGATCAGTCTGGTTTTATACATACTTCATTGTGTAATGTCCACCGTAAAGTTGTAGTTAAAAATCAAAACTATATTAAAAGTCTCACTGATATTTTATTATTTCTTGCATGTCAAGGTTTAGAGTTTAGAGGCCACAATGAAAACTATACTTCACTAAACCAAGGTATAATTATTAATTAACTTATCTTATTTAATATAGAATAATTTGTGTTATTCTTGTGTAATATTAATTTTGATATTCAAGGAAACTTTAAAGAGATGTTTAACCTTCTTTATGACTAATTTCAATGATGTATTTAGTAATGAAGTAATAGATTATTCTAGCCCTAAAATACAAAATTAGCTAATTGAGATTTGTGTAGATAATTTATTGAATATTATTGTTGACAAAGTTAATGAATTATCTTTTTTTTCAATTATGTGTGATGAAGTAATGTAATTGGTTATTGAAGACTTAAGTTAAAACTATTAAAATCTTATTTTTATTAATACCTATTTAATGGCTGTTTAGGTATCAAAAATTAGAGTATATGTCAATTTGTATAAGATATGCTAAAGACTTCAACATTTATGAGTATTTTTGAGTTTTCTGGATGTTTCTTCTAGGAAAAATGCTGATTTTCTTTCGTCAGCTATTATTTCATCTTAAAACAAAATTAACTTGGATTAAATAAGTTAATTTTAATATTATAAATTATGTGTTTAGTATTTTAAGCAATAAATTTTAAAATACCAATGGGACATTTAGTGAAGTAGCTTGTCTTATTAATGGAATTATAAATACATTTGAAAATATTAGAAATTCAGATCCATTCTCAAATATTTGGAATGAAATAGTCACATTTTTTTTTGAAAATAATATAGATTTGAAAATTCCTTCTGTAGTACCTACATGTGAGTATTTTGAATATCTACTTTATAAAATAAACATGATACCATATATTATACATAAATTGTGAAACTTAATTTTATTTTTAGTATCAAAGAGAAAAGACAAGAGCCTGCTGCATTAAACGATTTTCATGTTTCAAATACCGAACGGTATTCAATATAATAATAATACCAAAGATATTGGAAAAAACATGCTTTTTATCCTATGATTGATTGTATTATAGTTAACATGAAATACAGTGTTTCACCAGAAAGTCTTAAACTGGCCATATCAATTGAAACCTTCATTAATCTAGACTATAAACAAAGTGAAATTTATGTAAACCAGTATAAGGTAAATTATTAAATCATGTAGTCATGTAGGTAATATTATTCATTAATATTATAATTAGTCAGATTTAGTTTTCTTATGTTTTCAGGTTTTATTAAATATTAAAGAAACTGATTTAAATCCGAAATTTTGGTTACAAAAAATTGTTATGATAATCAATTGAAAAAGACAAACAACCATCAAGAACATTTAAAGTAGTTAAAGAATATTGTGGAAAAATCTGTTTCCCAAATTATTTAGCGCTTTCAGTTTAACAAGTTCTGCATTTTGTGAAAGAATATTCTCAGAAATGCGTAGAATAAACACTTACATAAGGTCAACTATATTACCAAATTGTTTTTCTAAGTTATCTATCATAGCAATTGAAAAAGATTTGTCAAATGTTCTAAACAAAGAAGACATTTTAAATAAATTTGTCAATACTGAGTTTAGGATGCAATAGTTATCTAACTTATTTTAAATATGTTAGGGCTGAAGTCCCCCTTTAAGATCTAGTTACACCTATGATTATTAGGGTGGTCCTTATGTATAGACGATGAAATTTTTTTTTTTAATTTTTGATTGGGCCACCCCTAGAATTTGTTCAAAACAACAAAATAATGATCTGTGTGAAGTTTTGTAAATATTGATTAACCCTAAGGCGTGCCTCAGGAGGGTTGAAGTTCAAAGAAGGGTGGTTTTTCGATTTTTGCAATTTCGGCCTAAAATATTTAAGTTAGGCAAAAAAGTACTTTAACATATTATTTTTTAAATTGAATATGCTATAAAATATGTAACTTGTACTTTTTTTGTTTAATTACTCATTCCAACACAAAATAAAAAAAACTCGTATTTAATATATTTTACATGATTATTTCGGTTAACAGCGTTAGGCGTACAGTTAACACGTTGGGTTTGTAGGTATTAAACCATCATAGTTTTACTATCTAATCAAATTAAGTAGGTAGATATTGTAGATAATCTTTGGTGTTCCACTATATTATTCCACTATATCTTTATTAAGATTATAGTGAATAACTAAATAAAATTATCATTGGGATTTTACAATTAACTATTAGCGTCTACAGATTATTATTAAATAACATGTTATAGCGATAAAGCTTATTTATGCTTGTAAGTATTTAGTTGTTGGACGGTCGTCGATTACGATACCGTTCTTGTGTTATTTTGTTCGTTTTTACGTTAGTTTAATGTAGTTATTCATTTATATGTTTTCTGTTGTTTTTTTAATTAATGTTAAAGTGTTGTAATAATATGACAGACAAAAATAATTTGTGTGAAAATATTTATTTAATTAAACATACAACACATCAAATTTTTGATTGTAAATTACCTTCAAATAAACAAGTTCTAAGGGTTTTATTTCATAATATGCGTGAAGTCAAATTGNGAACTGATACGCAAATAAAAAAAGAAAATATCTTTATTGAAAAGTTCGAGGACCTTTTTGACATAGCACACTCTGATGCTATGAATATGATAAGCAATGAAATTACTATTTATCTAAATCCTGAAGCAGCAGCATTTTCATTTTTTGATTCAAATATTTCTTTGCCAATGAAAATAAAAATGGTAGATTCACTTAAAATTTAAGATGGAAATGAAAATATTATTAAACGTTATATTACCCCGATGAATAATTTAACATTGCTAAAAAGTTTACAAATTTCTGATTTTATCAACAGTTCATCGATGAAATTTTTTGAAAGGTTTAACATTGCTACAGATTTCCTTAACCAAAACCCAGAGGAATGGTACAAAAATATCAACTATCAAAAAAGTATATCTGTACATAGTCAAGTTAAAGTTGTAAATGATGCAGCTGAGAGGGGAGTGAAATTAATAACTGATTTCAATGACAAAATTACTAAAGACGAGGAACAAAAACAATTTTTGATGCAGACAGTTTACGACTACCGGCATAAGTATCCTGACGCGAAACGAAGTACACTTTCAAAACACATTTGGAAATTTATAACAATTTAAAATTTTACATTATAAATACTAATTTAAATAATATACTACTTAAGTTCTAAAATTTTTTTCCTAGATATATATTTTTTAAATAAATTCATTGTCTACAAATAATATGATGTACACTTTTTTCATTAATTAAAATAATTTTTGAGGTATATAAAAAAAACGAAAATACACCCTCTTAAAAGAAATTTCAACCCTCTTGAGGCACGTCTTAGGGTTGCACTATTGTTATAAAATTACACAGATATTATTTTTTTATGGTTTAGTTTCAAATTCGAAGGTGGCGCAGTTGAAATGTTGATCTTCAATTTTAAGGACCACCCTAATGATTATACAACACTTTTCTCGTGGATTAACGTCGTATACACCCAATTTTTTTTTTGCCACAGTTCCAAGTTTGTACCTATGTACGAAAAATGCACGTGTGTGTTATTTGTAATTATCAACGAGATCGAAAGTATGGGAATATTATAAAACGTTGGTAAAATTAAAATTTGTAATCGCATTCGAACATATATATTTTTTTGAATCAACACTATATTAGTATGTCTGTTATATTATTAACTATCACGAGTGTAAAATTTGAATTATATTCAAATAAAAATATACATTATTTTATTTCAACTATTACTACAAATCAAATAAATAATAGAAAAATTACATGAGGAATATAAAGCCCATAATATAGTATATATTATAGTTTAATACGTAATATTATTAGAATTGTTTTATTTAAGACCCGTTTCGACTTTAAAATCATCAACGTATGATAATTTTAGTCATTATAATAATCGACTTTAGTTTTTAAGAAAACGTATACATTATACAAACATTTTGAGCTGTACCAAAATAATGGAATTAAATGTTTTTCGCACTTGGAACTTAACAAAGAAATACGTAATACTATGTTGAATTTAATTACCACCATATATATATATATATACGCTTATCACTCGCTGGGCTCTCCAAGTTTCTGATAAATTTCAGACGAACAATAAACAACCATGATTTAAAAACGTGGGGAAATTGCAAAAAATTACTAAAACATTACATTAAAAAATTAATTAGGCGGAATATTTTTAGTACATATCGGCTATGTATTTAATCAAATCTCATTTATCTTTATTGCAAAAAAAGTTTCAATATCAATTAAATCCGGTTTTTAGTTATAATGAATGTTGGATTATCTGGTGTGATTAAGATATGATATCTTTCTAAAATTAACTGTTTAAAGTCAAACGTTTTCCGTAAGTTATGCGTGACACATCAAATATTTTCTGTACAATGGCAAACAACTCTTCCAAAAATACCGATGTGGTATTAATTTTTGGAGAATATATCAAAATTCGCATAACGCATCAGCACTTTATGCGGAATGATATCCCGAGAGATACCATTTACAATACAATTATTTTTTACGAACAAATCTTATAGAAAAAGAACTTTGCAATGAGACAAAACAATATCAATATTCTGCCGTTAGTGTTAACCAAACGTTGCAGATCGATTACTAATGGCCGCGCGGCGACAGTACGTAACCCTAAACCATACCAACAGAGAGCATGATTTGCGGGCTAATTTACGTTACATGCGTTTTAATGGGCGCGCTACTTAGGTCCACGACGCGAGTACATGCTTATATAATAGCACGTTTAATTGTACGACGACCCTCTTGGTTCTCGTCATATACTTGTTATTTTACCTAACCCGATGCTGTCCCGCAGGTTTATTGAAACAGATCTAATGTGTGTGGGCAATTCCTCCATTCTCTTTCGTCTGCCCTCACTCTGATTTCACCAGTTGCGAGTGAATTAACCACTCTATAGGCCTTAAAACCCCTTTAACAACTACATGATTGGCGAATTAAAGGCGATGGTTTTGGAGTTAAGACAGCAAAAAGAAAAACCAAATTGTCCTATCAAAAACGATTAACGATGAACCGTATTGTTATAAAAAATATAGGTGTCCACTTCAGTTGCGACGACTCAGGAGGGTATACCAATCCAGCACAAGCCGATACCCGAGGCCGATACTCTCTGGAGATCAGATTAGCATACAACAGTTTCATATAAAATTCGCAAAGGAATATGATTATCCACTTATTCAATATTATATATTTTTTTTTTTTTTATATTTTTCCCATTTATTAAGATAAATATATAATCCCACAGTATAGATATAGAAAGGTAGATTACGTAATGATTGGCATATCTATTGAATACATTATTATTATTTGTTTATTTAAATACACGCAAACATAAAATAATTGCATGTATACATCTATATCTATCAATATAAAAAGGTAAATCCTTTACTTAGTTAGGTGTTGCTTTCAGTTTTGCAATTACAAGTATAAGAAATATTTTATTTCGTTAACATTAAGTGTGTACATTTTTTTTACTTTTTTCTTTATTCTTTTACACTGAAAATAATCTAATTATTTATTAAATTAATGTTAAGATTCACCGGGCTATTTATTGTTAAAAGAAAATTTAAATAATAAAAAAATTAGCAATTGATTATTGCTATATAATCCGAAAATCTATTTGAATACTTGTTAATATATTTAATTACTATGCAAATAAAGAAAAAGAATATCTCATTTATACCTACCATGAATTATTATTTTTTTATTAACAAATAAGTTGACGGTCTCCTCTTCCAACACTGGAGAAGTAGACAAATATTAAAACTTCCAGATATTGATATATTAGATATATATATAGTTATAATATAAATATATTTTAGATATAGTTAGAATGTGGTACAGGAAAAGAGCAGGCATCTGCAATTTATGATACATTATTAAATTGGAATATTCAAAAATCGATAAAAGCATTAAGTTTCGATATAACTGCGGTATACACTGATTGACTAAATGGTACATGCATATTATTGGAACAACTTTTGGAAAAAAATTTGCTATATTTACTATGCCGGCGCCACATTTTTGAAATTGTTCTTCATAGTGTTTTTGACAAAAAAATGAGGAAGTCGGTAGATTGCGATGTACCCATTTTCAAAAGATTCCAAAAAGAGTGGAAAAATATTGACAAAACGAAATTTAAATCAGGTATTGAAAATAAAAAAGTAAATGAAATCCTCAAACCTTATATTACCCATATTGTTTCTTTTGCCCAATCAAAACTGACTGAAAATTAACCACGTGATGACTATAGAGAGTTACTAGAACTTACATTGTTTTTCCTTGGTCACGGTGCTAACCAATCTTTTCGTTTACCAGGAGCTTTTCACCACGTAAGGTGGATGGCTACGGCAATATATTGTCTAAAAATATATTTATTTCGCTATCAGTTTAAATTAACCAAAACAGAAGAAAAAGGGCTATGTGATATTTAAATATTTTTGGTCGTTGCATATATCGAAGCATGGTTTAATGCAACGTTAATTTCGACCGCACTTTATAATGATCTAAATTTGATTAAAAAACTTTATAACTATAAAACAATTGATGAAAGTATATCAAGAGTTTCATTTAATAAATTTAAAAATCATTTATAGTATTTAAGTCCTGAATCGGTCGCTTTAGCTTTTTTTGATATTAATATATCAGTTGAAACAAAAAAAAAAATGGTTCAAAATCTCAAACTTGGGAAAGAACCACCTGAAATGAATAAACGAGTTCTAGTAAATGACCAATTTATTGCGGATTTTATGAAATATGAAATTGAAAATTTTATATCAAGTGAAACTAATGAATTTTTTAATAGATTCAATTTTGATATTAGTTTCCTTCAAAAAGATCCTTCTACTTTGTTTGTTAAAGAATCTTATCAAAACGCTTTTGAGGTTGTAAAGAAACTAAATGTTGTAAATGATGCTGCGGAAAGAGGTATAAAACTCATTGAAGACTACAACGATTTGTTAACAAAAAACGAAGAACAAAAACAATTAGTACTGCAAGTAGTCAGTGACTACCATAGCCATTATCCGGACTGCAAAAAAAATAATTTCTAAATAAATCTGACCCAAACAATGCAACGAAGGATCTAATGAACATTTGACATGTAACCTTTTTAATAAGAAATTTAATTTCACATAATTTTTATAGAAACATATTTTTAATAACTTTATTCGTTCACCAAATATATGTAAATAACTACAAATTATCAATTTGATAACAAAAATTTAAAATGTTGTACTTTATTATTTTTCTTCGAAAATAATACTCACAATAAAAAAATACAATTATACTTTTTATTGAAAATTTTAAGTTCTACAATTTAAGTTCTATACATTTTTTCGTTAAGTATCATATTAATTTGGAAGGTCGAAAAAATAAGACCACCCTTGTTGGCTATTTTTCAACCCCCCAGAGGCACGGGAAGGAAGTGAGTAGTCACGAACAAAATTAGATAAAATTATTTTCTTATAACATTGAAAAAAGTGAGGGGGTCCTATATCAACAATTTCAAAGTTCATAAATAAGGACCACCCTAATATTTATATAATAACAATAATAATAGTTAAGTATAGTATAATATAACATAAATCAATATAATTATAATTAACTAAGTATAAAAACTACTTACATATGTGTATTCTTTAATTGTTTAGTTAAAAATGTATTTCAACCAGTAAAAGTAAAATTACGAAAAAAAAAATGAGAAAAAAATAACCTGCGCGTGGTCACTGATAGCAATAGCGATCAAATTAGGCATGACAAAAGTAGTGCACACGCTACTGTTGTCAGTAACAAAAATTCAGAAATGATTCCAAAGTAACGTATGATCCAACATGTTAGATTAATGTGCGGTATCAGGTGATTTTTCGTATAATCGTATACAAAATTCACGAGTGACATGTTACTAACGTGTTACCACGTGTTGATTATAAATACTATAGATTGCTCATTGACCCGTTTTATAATGGAATAAAATAAAACTCCCAATAGTTGGCGATATGATACAACATAAAATTAAATAAATACATAAACTATAATTTTGTCGTCATAAAGGTCGACGATGGTCGGGAAATTTGATTAACGGCTACTTGCTTTTATTTAGCGTATGGTTTGTGGTTACATACATTATAGTTTTAATATGGTAACGTACAGTAAGTTTAATTAATGTATAACAGGTGGATAAAATAAAAATAAACACAAAAAAAGAAAACAAAATAGAGTAATTAGTAGTATGAATAATATTAATAAGGCAACAATAAGGTATTAGAGATCTAGTTCTAATTCTTCCAGCCATTTAATAAATGCGGAAGAGGTTGTGAGGCAGTCGATTCTGGGACCTCGATAGGCGTAGATAGGACATACAAAAGCTATGTGGTAGATGGTCTGCTTCTCTGCTCCACAGTCACATTTTGGTGAGTTTCTCATGCCTCATTTGTGTAAGGAATCTGCACATCTACCGTGCGAAGTTCGTATTCGGTTAAGTGTACACCATAGATTGCGCTGTAGGTCAAATCTTGTGGGTATATGTCCTGGTAATATGTTGTCTAGAATGTTATCATTCTCTACCATAGCTGCCCACATTTGTTTCCATTTCATCATCATATCAAAGTTTGCGTTGATTAGGTCTTTGGCTGTTTTTGATGGGGGGTTTCTGGACTTTAATCGTGTTTTGGTCGCATCACAAATAAAATTATTAATGGGTAGTTCGTGATTGATTTTTGAGAACTCTTTAACTAAGGCGTTCACTTTGCGGAGTGGTGGGGGGGGGGCAATTGCTATTAATGNTTGTACCAGATATTAGTCTCATAGTAGTGTTGAGTTGGGTATTTATTTTTGACACATGAGCGCTGTTTAACCAGACGGATGAACAGTATTCAGCTACTGGGTAGACCAAACTAAGAGCCGAACATCGCAGGGTATGAGCCGAAGCGCCCCAAGATGTACCACAGAGTTTATGTATTATATTATTTCTAGAGCTGAGTTTGGCAGCGGTATTTTCGAGGTAAGTTTTGAAGGAGAGTGTACGATCCAATGTTATGCCGAGGTATTTGGGGTGGAAATTGTGGTTAAGAGCATTTCCATTGAAAGTTATGTTTAGTTGAGCGCTAGCAAGTTTATTATTGAGGTGGAAACAAAATGCTTCTGTTTTGCTGGTGTTAAATTTTAATCTCCAGGCATGGAAGAAGTTACCTAGAGTGTTGAGATCGTCTGTGAGTATTCTTTCAGTTTCATTGAGGCCTATGTGTTGAGTTTACGATAGCTAGGTCGTCAGCGTATGCGAATTTAATGGAGTGAGTCATTGGGAGGTCGGCTATATAGACATTAAATAATAGAGGTGCTAGTACCGAGCCTTGCGCTAGGCCGTTATTTAATGTTCTGGAGTTGCTAATTTTATCATTCATATGAACTTTAAATGATCTATTAGTAAGTATAGTGTTGATTAGCTGGACGGTGTTTCGGCAGCGAATAGTATGAAGAAGTCTGTACAACAGGCCTTGCCTCCAGACGGTGTCGTAAGCAGCTGTTAGGTCGATAAATACCGCTGCAGATTTTAGACGGTTTCGAAAGCCTGCTTCAATATAAGTCGTCAATGAGAGGACTTGATCGGAACAGCTTCGGCCCGGCCTGAACCCGGCTTGTTCTACCGGGATGGTATTTAGTATAATTGGGCTTATTCGGTTGTATATTATTCTCTCCAGTAGTTTATAGCACGCGCTGAGTAGTGCTATTGGTCGGTAGTTTTCTGGGCGATCGTTTGATTTCCCGGGTTTGACGATAGCAATTATTTTAGATTTTCTAAGTTCTGGAGGCAGTGTCCCAGATTGTTGAATATCAGTGTAAAATTTAGATAGCCATTTTCTGGTGTTAGGACCACAGTTTATCAGAAATTCTGGGTGCATCCCATCTGGCCCTGCAGCCTTCCCAGGTTTTAGGTCCTTTAGAGCTGTGGTAATTTCCGCTTCTAAATAAGGGGCAGACAATTCGTGGATTTGGGTGCATTATTTTTTAAGGTCAGTAGGGCGTTTTCTTATCTATGTTGTGTGTCTCTTGCTCGAAGGCATTTTCGATACATTTACTATGTGGTTAGCAACTTGGTTAGGTGAGATTGATGTATCCTTTCGTCTAGTGTATTGTTTATCTCCCAATATCTTGAGTAAGCTCCATGTTTTCCTACTAGAGTGTCTAAAATCCAGGGCTGTTATTGTTTTATTCCATTTTTCCTTCCTGGATTTATCAAGGCTGATTAGAAGATCGTCCGCCACATCTATGTTTCCGTTCATATATTCTGAATATTGGTTTTCACTTAGTTCGTTCCAGCCAGGGACGTATACTTTCCTATAGCCTCTTGGCATGTGTTTTTTAACAATAGCAGTGATGAGTCCCAAAAATCTATTGTAGTTCGAACGTGTAGGTGGGATAAACCGGATGCATTTGTTTAGTTCATTTGCATAGTTTTCCCATGCAGCTTTGTTAAAGTTCCATCTGGGGTAAGGAGTAGAGTTAATTAGTGGGATTTGGAGCCCGATTTCAATTAGGATAGTTCGGTGTTGACTATTTGGGAAGTCGTTCATAACTGTTCGGCTGGCTGCTATGGGTAAGTTGTTTGTTGTTACTGAAACAAAGCAGAGGTCGAGATTATACTCTCTTTTCCATCTACCTGACTTAAATGTGCCTTTTGATTTAGCATCGAAAACTAAATGGGCGTTGTTAGTTTCAGCCCATGATACGAGCATCTCTCCGTTTATGTTGTTGTTGGAATACTTCCAAGTCACGTGGTGGCTGTTAAAGTCACCAATGACTATTGTTGGATGGGAGATGTTTCCTAGGACGTGGTTTGGCCATATAGTAGTTGGTGGTTTATACACGTTAATAATTGTGGTCTGTCCGACATTGACTTTGACGATATGGATGTCGTATAGGGTTGATACGCTTTCAAGCTTGATCTCTTCTAGGTTATTTCGGGCGTAAGTAGCTATCCCGTGTGAGCGGTAGTATGTAGCACCGATTATAGTGTATCCGTGTATCTTGCCTCTGGTATTGAGTTGGGTTTCATCTTGAGTGTGGGTTTCTTGGATTGCCACTATGTCGACGTCTTGTTCCCTGAGGATACGGGAGATTTAGTCACTTTTTGATCTGCTAATACCTTCAATATTGATTTGGCAAATGCGTAGGGTAGGCCCTATCTTTCTTGTCCGATGGCCCTGAGAAGGGCCGTTTTTGGGTAGAATCTTTCGATTCGGTTGAGTTCGGTTTGATTGCATGTAACCGGGCCAGGAGAGCGTTATAAGCTAGTTTGGCCACCGAGTTGAAAGATCTTTAGCCGTTCGTCTTAAGAAAACGAATCGTTGTCCGGAGGGTACCACTAGGAGGCGATCTTTCTATCTCTGTAATATCAGGCTCCCTGCATTCTGGTTTGGCCGTTCGGTAAGTTAATTCTTCATACTTGGAATCGATAACATTAACAATTGCGATAACGACTTAACCCATTAGTTTCCAAGGTTAGAAATAAACAAATTTTATGTTTTCAGTGTATTTTATTAGTTTAATATATACTAAAATAACAATTTATCAAGTCAAAAAAAATTATACTTTTTTAGTTTTTCTATAATAAAATGTTGCGTATACACAACATTGGGATTAACAATTTATATTATTTAGTGTGAAATTGTTCAAAGCAGTTTTCGTGAAGATGCACTCGACACTTGACACACATGTACATAGTGTTATTTTTACACTATCTACATCGTCTTCTTGCTTTATTTTCGTCTTCTACAATCACGTGACCGACATTATCAACTCGAACTTCCATAGGTAATGCGCTTTTTGATGATTGTTTATAATTTGGATTCGAAGGCAAATTTATTTGGTTACTTGGTCCTGCAATAACTTGGCCTTGTATATTATCTTCAATGACTGGTTCATTCATTTTCATAAGAGCGACTGCCATGTAGGACTTAAAGTCTAATTGTGATATTTTTGATAATTTTTTATTCTTTATTCCGTGGTTCTGTTGTATAAATTGGAACCTCTTTTTTCCACTTTGGGAGAGCTGTCTTTGACTTATTTATAGTTTTTTGTAACTATTGTTCTGTTGAGAATAAATTATAACAGCTTAAAAGTGATTTCGTTCAATAACAAAATAACAAAAAAACTATGTTTTTTAAAGTTTCGTTTACGCAACGTTGGGGACTATTAGGTTAATTGGATTTTATAGTCCGCGCCACGAGATAACGGAGCTCGCCGGTTTGGTCAGTAAGTAATAAGTTAAAAAAAACATTTTTTTGTTTGGGATTTATGACTCAGGACATTTTGATCTTTTGTCGGGACGTCGGGACAGAGAGCTCAATATCGGTGACAGTCCTGATATATCAGGACGGATGGCAACCCTATGTATTCAAGGTATAAAAATGTATTTCCTACTTACCTGATAAACGTTTCCATAACAACCTAACGTTTATTAGGTATACAATTAAGTGAATAATAGATTTTATCATTTTATTTGCGGTTTTCTACACCAAACTAACATATTATACAGAATGATTATATAAGTTTTATTTAAAATATTCCAATTTGTACTTTTTCCTCGGAGACTTTTTCTGTTCTCCCACGTAAATTAATAACAACGGCAACATTTAACAATCCAAATTTGATAGACAGTTTATAATAGTTTCCATAATGCTGAGTATTTTTCAATTTTTTTTTTACGTTTGCGATTAGCAGTGTCATTAGCAGAATTTCTACCTTTGACTAACCATGAGCGTACATATGTTTCAGGATGAAAATCAGTGAGTGAAGGATCAACACAATTAACAAATAAAAGTGCAGAGACTGTACTAATATTTAATGAAGATCTGAGGGGTGTTATAATTTCATTCATTGAGCTGAAATCGCGCTCACATTCACTTGTAGAAATAGGAATAGTAGCTGTGGTTTTAAAAAGTATTTGTAAGTCATCCGAAACACCTTCTTTTCTTTCTTCCATTTTGTATATTTTAAAACTTTGAACAGTTTCATTTTCTTTATTTAATTGAAAGTGGCGACACAAGTGACGTATTTATTTTATCATCTCCAAATGTAATATTTTCGACTTCATCATTATCGGAAATAGGCCATTTTTTAGGATCTAATACGCTAAGATAATCGACTAAATCTGTATAGTTATATGTGTTCTCCTGTTGATGTTTTTCATTTTGACCGCTTACATGTGATGAACTTGTTGTTATCATCCGATTTCTTAAATTATTTGCTAAACCTCTGTGTAGTTGGCTCGTATTAATTTGTTTTACCTTCCCATTTTGAATGGGAACATTTTTATAAATATCAAATTCAATCGCTTTTAAAGCGATACCTAATTTATGTCCAGGCTCACATACCATCGAATCAAATACTCTAATTATTGTTCTAATAGCTTTATCGGCTTCTACATGAGTTTCATTACGCCTTTGCAAATATTCCGATGTCTCCTAGTTCATCTAAAGCAGCGATTCCCAACCCTTTTCCCTCACTATTTATGTATATGTCGTATACACTTAGTGTAACCGTATTTTTCATGAAATGGATGTTCATTACGTGTAAGTCAAATTTTAGTTCATGAAACGGACATATATTTTATCCATTTTATGAAATGGAAACTCTTATTTTACACTTTGTGTAATATTTTAAATTAATTACATCAATAGGTAACTTTTCGTGAAATCGAAATAATAACATTGATACTGATACGTATCGCACCGTACTATATTTATTATTAATAAATTGTAAAGATGAGATATCGACCGTTCACCAGATAAATTTTAATTAATTACATCAATAGGTAACATGAAAAAACCAAAAATACTTCTTACTACTTATTTTTACAAATATTATTACTGCTATGGCAACGACTGTTACACTTAACAGAAGCTTTAAAACAAGCACACCGTTTTGTTTCACATTGGTGTTCACAGATACAACTTAAAATACCTTGTCCCTCAGAAATATAAGAAACTCTTTCACGTAATGTAAGTTCTTTATTATTATTAACTTCAGTAATTTTAAAAAAATTAGATGTCGCGGGATTCAAACTTGCTGAATTGTACCAGCCTTTTACTAAACCATATTTAGTTCCGAGTTGGTGAAGTTTATGTTCATTCTGATTGACAATAACTGCAATTACATTGGCGAGATCTGACGGTCCTCGATCGACTTTAGGCACTGTTATTAAGACGCAATCACCGATTTTTAAATCAGGAATTCTGGTTTGACTGCCCTAAAAACAATGATAGTACAATGATTTTAAACAAAAAAATAGATTAAATAAGTAAAATGATTTAAAAAGACACCTTTAACATGATTTTGCCGTCTTTTCTTGTCCTTGAGATCCAAGTTGACGTTGTTTGTTTATTTTTTCACTAGTTTTACATAAATCACAAATAACAGTTTCGAAAAATTCAATCTCAGTTAACATTTCTATATTGCAAATGCTACAATATGATGTAATTCCTTCTTTTTCATGTTCAGGTTGAATATTATTTAAAATTTCTTCAAGATATTCTTCAGTGGTTAGTTTTTTTATTATTTCCAGTGGAAGATTTGATGATGACAATCCAATTTTCGGGTCACATCCGAATAAAACTTTATACGGCGGTCGTCCTATTGTTCGATGGAAAGACGAATTTTTTTGAAACTGTACAAATTGTAATCCAACTGACCATTTTTTAGATTGGTTATCCATCATCCAAGCACGAATCATATTCTCAATGTCTTGATTACTTCTTTCAATGCTTTCCTGACTTTGGGGATGACGTGGTCAACCGTGGACACACATTGTGGCCACAGATCCTATAATTCCTTAATAATGGAGTTCACAAATTCTCATCCATTATCAATTGGAAGTATTTTAGGAGCCCCAAATGTAAGTAAAATAATGAGTAATCTGTTTGCCACTTCTATAGCCCGTTTGCTTTAAAGTGGATGCAATAATACAAATTTTGTATTGTGGTCCTGATAATTCATGATCCATTTATATTTACCATCAGGTGTTGACTGGAGATCGACTAAATCGACTTGGCCCCTTTCATTAAAATCTTTAGTTATAATCGGTTTTATAACTAGTTTCCGATTTGCTCCTTGCTTGGAATTACATATTGCACATACAGACAAAAACTTTTCTATTGCTGGTCTCGGAATTTTGTATTTATGTTCCATTGACATACGTAATTTAACAATTCCACCATGCCCCGTTTTAATATGAAAATCCTTAATAACTCTTCGTATAGTACAACGTACCTGATTAAAATAATTAAATCAATAATACAGATTGCAAATTATAAAAACCAAATCAAAAATTACCTTATGTCTTCATCTTCATTAGTTTTTTTATAAATCAAAAACTTATCTGTAACGAACAGGACATCATACGTTTTGATAAGATAATAATCTAGCCTTTTTTTTTACCACTATAAAATAATGTAAATTTCAAATTATAAACTAATAATTCATGTAAATATTAAATATTATTATTTAAATATTTATTATCTAATTTTTAATCCAACAGAATAAAACGTGAACTGCTGAGCGTAAATTTGCTATGTTACGTGTTTGTAAGACAAGCCCTGATGGCTGATTGTAATAATTTTATTTGAAGTGTCTTAATATATAATTTTTATTTACTAATATTTTGTATATTTTAACGATTACTTACATTTTTACTTTTGCTGCTAAAATGTCTTCAATCCATAATTGAACGTCAATTTTGGTAGGTGGCTTTTTCCCAGGCTTGTCTACGTAGTATGCATTTAACTGTTCATAAAATTCAGAAAATTAATCAAATTCCATTTTAACGCTAATATACGGCTCGCTTCAAGTTAAAGGACGTACTGGCATCATATAAAAATAATATAATATACAGATTTTCCAGAATGCCTTGGTCGTATCACACTTATACAATTGATTCAATTTAATTTTGATTAAATATATATTTTATCGACTAAAATTTATCTGTTGAACGGTCGATATCTCATCTTTACTATTTATTAATAATAAATATAGTACGGTGAGATACGTACCAGTATCAATGTTATTATTTCGATTTCACGAAAAGTTACCTATTGATGTAATTAATTTAAAATATTACACAAAGTGTAAAATAAGAGTTTCCATTTCATGAAAAATACGATTACACTAAGTGGATACGACATATACATATATTACACATTATATTTATACACATTTTAAGTATCATTAATGAGAAATAACAATTATTTTCGTTAATATCGCTGCTCCAGTAGAACAATGAAAACTGCAAAATTTGCTAAAATAGACTAAATGCTTCAATGTGTTTAGATATAACAAACGCATAATGTATAAGGTATGAAAACGACGTAACTGTAGTCGTATTCTGGTCCGCTAAAGAGCAGTTTCTGGACTTCGGCTTGTTCTTCATGGCATCAATATGTTGTCTGTAAGGGTTCTTTCTAGTTTAACTCCCAAATAACGGGGGTACTCGTCATTTGTTATACTGGTATTGTTAACGGTTAATTATAGCGAACTTCTTGCATCTCGAGTGTTTAGGTAGAACGCTGTGGCAACGATTTTACTGGAGTTTAGTGTTGTATGTCATTTATCAAAGTACTTCCTTAATTTAAGTAAATTCTTACCGAGAGTTTTCTCTAATTCTTCAAACGATTTTCATTATGCCACATCGTCGGCATAAATTAATTAACTTGAGGTTGTTTTCGGAATATCCACTGTGTTAATTTTGAAAAGAATGTGAGAGAGAACCGAGCTTTGCGGGAGGCCGTTTCGGAGAGGTTCCATATGGCTTACAACTTCATTTAGGCAGATTTTGAATTTCCTATTTGACAGTAAGCCTTCCATTAGAGCTAAGGTCGCTTTACATTTTATGATTCTCGCTAGTTTGAACAAAAAGACCTCTCTTCCAGACCGTGTCGTAGGTTAATGACAGGTCTAGGAAAACTGCATCAGATTTTTCCTTTGCTTGGAACCCATTTTAAACGAGAGTAGTTATTGCACTTGTCCACAGCAGTTCCTACCACTTCTGAAAGCGCCTGTTCCGCCGGTAGCGCTTTCTCTAATAGTGACTGAATTTGCTTCAGTAACATCCTTACAAATGACTTTTGAACTACTCACAGAAGTGATTTGGGCCAGTAGTTTTTGATATCATTACCTGATTTATTGGGTTTAAGTATAGCAATAACTTTTGCTTTGCACCTAAGTTTCGGGAGGGTGCCTTTATAGCTGACCGCAATGGCCAGTTTTGTTATCCATTATCTGCTTCTATGCCCTAGATCAGCGTTTCCCAACCTTTTTCCTTCACGGCACACTAATCCTAACCTATATTTAACTGTGGCACACTTGACACTGACTTATTTATATATATATTTTTGTATTTTTTATATTAGGATTTTACCATATTTATACCAAAATAGTTGTAAATAAGTAAATTACTAGTAAATAATTTAAAATGATGTGTTTATTTAGGTTACGAAAATTCATGTAAAATTATATTTCAATTTATTACAAATGTTAAAATTAATGATTTGGAAAACTATATATATTAAGATTAGTTTATACAAATTTAGTCCTAATGAGATATTTTTGCCTAGTTTCCCTTCATTATAAGTTTTATTCGTGGTCGAATGGTTGACAAGCATACCCTCATGTCGTCTTCTAAGTTTTTCAGTTGTGATCGATTTTTGGTATTAATGGCATTCATAGAACTAGGACCAGTCAATTTTTCAACATCGACACTTTGAGCACTTGTATTTGGGAAAACAATTCCTCACTTAACTTAGTCTTCTTAATTAAAAAACGATCCATTATACTTGCGCAACACATGGAATACCAGTGACGTTTAAAGAGGGCGTATAAAATAAATTTCGGTTTAAATAAAAATGTAAGTATGATAAATTTGCTTCACGACGGACGACTAACGACTTCTTCTTCTTCCGTGACTTCGGCCTACAAGACCATGTCGTTCAACAGATTCGTCTCCATGTTTCCCTATCTAAGGCTAACTCCTTCCAATCCAATCCTGGTCTCACTTTCTCTATGTCTTCTTTGATTTTATTTTCCCAGTGTAACCTCGGCCTTCCAAGTGGTCGTTTTCCTTTCGGTGCATTCGCTTGTACTATTTTTATCAATGACCCTGTTTTTCTCCAAGATTGTCCTGCCCACTTCAGTCTTCTTTTGGTGATATCTTCTTTAATATTTGGTCTTTGATACAAATTCTGAAGTTCCTTGTTTTTCCGTATTCTCCATTCACCTGTAGGTTCGTCTATACGTGGTCCATAGATTTTCCTCAGTACCTTTCTTTCAAACACTAAAAGAGCATTTTCGTCTTTTTTCGTCATGGTCCAAGTTTCCGACCCATATGTCACCACTGGCTTGATAAGTGTCCGGTATATTTGGGATTTCAGATTCTTCGAGATTACTCTAGATTTTAATAGCTTTTTCAGGCCAAAATAGCATTTATTGGCAGCTTGTATTCTTGCTTTTATTTCCGTACCTATTTCATTCTGCTGTGTAATTAGTGTGCCAAGGTATTTGAACTGCTGCATTCTTTTGAATTTGTAGTTTTCGACTTCTAGGACCTCGTTACGGCAGCCTATTTGTTCATGTCTTTGCACAACCATATACTCAGTTTTCTCAGCGTTAATTTCTAGGCCTACACGTTTAGCAGCATTTATGAGTTGTTTTGATTGTTGTTTAAGTTTATCTTTGCTTTCTGCCATCAACACTATATCGTCTGCATATGCTAATATTCCAATGTTATTTTCTCCTAGTTTTACTCCTTCCTTATCTAAGACTGCTTCTCTAACTACTTTTTCTAATACTATGTTGAATTTAACCGGTGATATGGCGTCACCCTGCCATAGTCCAGTTGTCACTTGAACCGTTTTCGATAAGGTTTATCCTACTTTTACCTTTATGTCGGTGTGACTATATTGCACTCGACGAGGCTTATTAACTTGCTAGGCATTCCGAACTCTTCTAAAGTCTTGATTAGAGACGCTCTATACATTGAATTATATGCTTTTTTGTAATCAATAAAAACCATATTTTGTACGCTTTTGTCATACTCCCAAGTTTTTGTAACACCTGACATAGAATGAAGATTTGATCTATCGTGGAGCGGTTTTGCCTGAAACCGGCCTGGTCTCCTATAATCTCTTCTGCCCAAGGTTTGATTCTGTCAAGTATACAGTAAGATAAAATCTTATACGTTACATTAAGCAAGGCAATCCCTCTATAATTGTTGCATGTTTGTTTGTCTCCTTTCTTGTGGATGGGATAGACTAAGGCTGTTTTCCATTTCTTTGGTATCTCTTTTTTTTGCCATATTAAACTTATTAAACGGTGAATATATTTAACAAGATTCTCCGCACCTGTTTTAAGTAGCTCTCCGGTAATCCCGTCTTCACCGGGCGCCTTGTAGTTTTTTAGGGTTTTTATTTGTTTCGCAATTTCTGTTATCATAGGTTCGGGATAATCTTCTCTATTCGGTTCTTTATTCTCAAAGAGGAATGGATTAGAGGGTTCTCTACAGTTTAGCAGCTGGTCGAAGTATTGAGCCCATTCCTCGGCTATGTCGCCTCTATCCGTTAATAAAGTATCATTTTCGTTTCTTTAAAACACTTCTTTCGGTTTAAAAACCTTGCTTAAAGAGCTGATCTTCTTGTATAGGTCTCGTGTCCTGTGATTTTTATAGTCCTGGTCCGCACTTTTCACTATGTCTTTGATAAATTTTTGTTTCTCGCATCTTATAATTTTGGTTGCTTCTTTTAGTCTTGTTTTATATCTAGAGAATTTGTCTTCATTTTGAATATCCTTTAACCAAATTTCCCTCGCTTGTTTCCTACGTTGTAGGGCATTTTCGCATATCTGGTTAAACCACGGATTCCTCATAGATCGTCGTTTCCCAACTGTTTATTTTGTCGCTTTGCGGATCACATTTCTTATAGCAGACCATAAGCTTTCGATATCATCATTCTCGTTATCTATATGTTCATTATTAAACTCGTTTGATATATTCTTACAGAAATCTTCACAAATTTTAAGGTCACATAGTTTTTGTATATCAAAGAGTTCTGTTTGTTCTTCTTTTCTCTTTTTTGCTTTCTTCAGTTTCACTTTAAGTTTCCCTACAACTAGGAAGTGATCAGATCCACATTCTGCATCGCAGAAGGTCCTTACATCTAGTACACTATTGCTGAATCTCGTATTCACCAATACATGATCAATTTGGTTAATGTATCTGCCATCTGGGGACCTCCGGGTACCTTTATGTATTTCCTTATGTGGAAATGATGTGCTTTTTATTTTTAAGCCCCTTTCTGTAGCTAATTCGGTTAATCTGAATCCGTTGTTATTTGATAGCTGATGTAAACTATTTGATCCGGTTGTTGTTTTGAAGAACTCTTCTTTACCAATCTTTGCGTTAAAAACCCCTAATAAAATTATGATACAGTGTCTGGGTATTCCCTCTAACGTGGATTCCAACAGTGAATAAAATTCCTCCTTTTCCTCATCACTTTTATCTTCAGATGGTGCGTGTGCATTGACAAATGCAATGTTAAAGAATTTTCCTTCCACTATGAGGATAGTCAGTCTGGAGTTCACTACTTTGAAATCTTTAATTGCGGATGCTATATTCTTTTTAACGATAAAGCCGGTGCCTCCTTGTCTGCAATTGTCACATTGACTTAAGAAAATTATCGAGTTCCCTATTTATGTAGAGCCTTGTCCGCTCCACCTTATTGCTTGTATAGCTAAAATCTCTAACCTATGCTTATTAAATTCCTTAACTAATGTTAAGGCTGCTCCTGGTTGATATAAAGTCCGTATATTCCATGTTCCAAAACGTAAAGCCGATTTCCAGTTTTCCAGTCTTGATTCCTTAATTCTGTCCCGAGGCAATATGTTGGATTCCTGAACAATGGTTTTTTACGATAGTGGGTTGTTGGCCCACTGATCAACCCCCAACCTGGAGGGCCAGGCCACTCCGATCACCTAATATCAGAGTGGGGCTATTGCAGCACCCAATTAAGGGCACTGGGCGATGGGGACTACTAATGACTAACCAGCTTTAAATAAATACAACGATTTAATAAGAAATTATGAACAAAGATAATTTTTATTACACTATTTATCAAGAATTCAAGATTATAACAATCAGGTAATCACCTATAAGAGAATCGTTAAACATTTTTTAAGCTATTATCGGAATTTTACGTAAAACTTGGAATTTACCAGCCGATAAAATATTTACAATTGCACTATAATAGCGACGCGTTCCTTTACATATACTATTGTTGTATTGTAGAAATAAATAATCATCTAATATGTTATATCTAATAAAAATTATCAATTTATTAATAAAATACAGGGCATTATTGAATAATAGTATCTTGATATTTACAGTTAGTCCAATATTAATCGCATGTGCATTAATTTTAGTAATGAATACACATTGGATACATATAGTAACATATTGGTGAAATTATTAAAAGTAACTTGGATTTATTATTTTTTGCAAATTTAACAAATCGAAAAGTACATGAATTTAAAAATTGTTCAATACGATGACGTTGTCCTTTCAAAACTTGCACTGCAAAAGTGTACACACTTTAGAGAATATTGTACAAATCGTTGAAATTGTAAATGAACATACCACGATTAACCAAATATAGAACGCAAAATTTATTCAAATGGATGTAAGAGAAAAGCTATGGGAAATCTGAATACTAAACCAAGTAAGATATTACGAACGGAAATTTCTGAAAATTTATTTAATTTATAAACTATTACTACCGATGGATGCGATTATTGTATGCCATGTTGATATGTTAACGCTGCTCCACGATTCACCCCGACCACCTAAACTACCTTACAAGCTACACACACCGGCCTTACAAGCAGCACATATTTACTACATTACACAACATTTATGCCTATCATTCTATATATAATGCCCAACCTCCATTCATAATCCAATTACCTAAACATCATAAATTACCTAAATAACCGACTACGACTAGTTTCACTCTCATTATATGACATTACACCACACATCTTGTAGCCATATAAACATGACATGATCAATAAGTCTGTGTGTTCTCATCAGTGTTGAATTCAGATATTTTTTCTAGGGGGGGCACTCTAAGAAGTAGAGTTATTAATATAATTGAACTTCAAAAAATTTAATGTGTTATATATATTATATATATATATATATATATATTTCGTATGGTTTAGATCCAACACTAAAAATATAAAAAGATATCGTTACAATAACAACAAACACTGCAGATAAATGATATAGATAATATAAATATAAAAATAAATAAAAAAACAAAAAAATAAATATAAATTAATAAGATACGCAAGCTTATGTAGTAATAATTATTCAAGTAGATAGAATATAAGTCGGGATAATGTTTACATTGTCCTAGATTCCAATGTCCAGATTAGTCAGCCAGTTTGTTGCTGCTGTTGTAGCCATACATACTTCCACAATGTAATTGGCTGTCTGAGTTTCATGTCTGCAGTCGCATTGTGGTGTATCCCTAAGTTCCCATTTATGAAGCATATTTCCCGTTTTTCCGTGGCCAGTCCTAAGTCTATTTAGGGTCACCCATTCCTCCCGGGGTAATTGGAACCCCGGAACCTTTTCTATAGGTTGTTCTATGAGGTTAAATTTGTCGGGATTATTTAGTCTCCATTCTTCAGTCCATTTAGATTTAAGGTTATAGTTTTCATTAATTAATTTTTGAGCCAATTTCCAAGGAGGCTTATGAGATTTTAATCTTTGGCTGGGATTATTGTAAATGTACTTGTGTATGGGTAGACTTCGATTTAAGGCATGGTTGTTATATTCACGAACTAGGGAATAGTATCTTCGGAGATGAGGTGACGCTATATTACTCAATACTGGTAGCCAAGAGGCTGGTGTTGACTTAATTGCTCCGGAAATTGTCCTCATCGTTGCGTTTAATTGGGTGTCTATTTTACTTGTATGTGAGCTGTTAAGCCATACTGGTGCACAGTACTCAGCTACCGAGTAGGTGAAGGTGAGTGCAGATAATCGTGTTCGCATCTGAACCCCAGGTAGTTTGGGCCAGCTTATTTATTATGTTGTTTCGAGTTTTAATTTTTGCTGCACCTTGGTTAGATGTTCTCTGTATGTCAGCTTTCTGTCCAATGTTATTCCTAGATAGGTTGGGTTTGGGTTATTCCTAATTTGTTGCTCATTTAAGACCACCTTTATTTCCTGTCTTGCCATTTTGTCGTTGATATGGAACAGTGTAACCTCAGTTTTAGTTGGGTTTGGTGTAAGCTTCCAATTATTGCAGTACTTATTTAATTCGCTCAGGTCTTCCGTGTGAGGTATTTTTCGCAAAGTTCGTATGTCTTTTCTTGACAAAGGAGAGCTATATCGTCTGCGTAAATTAACTTATTGGACTTGGTGTTTGTTAGATCACTGGTGTATAAGTTGAATAGTAAGGGAGCTAATACAGAGCCTTGTGGCAGTCCGTTATTTAGTATTCTTTGCTTAATTTTACTATTACCTATTATAACAGTGAGAAATCTGTTACTCAGCATACTATTTATGATACCACTTATTGTTTTACATGGTATAACTCGTAAAAGTTTAATTGTAAGCCCTTCGCGCTATACGGTATCATAAGCCGCCGTGAGTTCTATGAAGACTGCTGTGGATTTCAACCCTTTTTCAAAGCCGTCTTCGATGTTTGCGGTCAGCGACAGAACTTGGTCTCAGCAATTCCTGTTTGGTTTAAATCCGGCCTGTTCTATCGGAATAGTTTTACCATGTCATGTCTAAGGCTTAACTCACGTGAATGCCAGTTAGAGCTAAACCAATGGGGGCTATTGACTCCGAATACTTTTATGAATCTTCCACTGTAGACTCCGGAGTTATAGATCATATCTTCTATTGGGTTCATTTTCTCGTTATTATTTGGGTTTATTATTCAATTGGTTGTTATTTCAGAAAGCGTTTTTTCCTTTTTCCTTTTCCCTTTTTTTTTTCCTTTTTTCCTTTTTTTCTTTTTTTTTTCCTTTTTCCTTTTCCTTTTTCCTTTTTTTTTTTTTTTTGAAAATAAAAATAGATTTTATAGTATCTGTATAATAACATATACATTAAAACAGTGATTTTAAGCCTTTATTTAAACAAGGAACACTGTGCTCTTTATATAATCATCTCTTTATATTATGATATATGATAATATACTTGACCGTCTATGTAAACGTTTATTAAACCAGTCAAATTATTTTATTATTTAATATTTCAATCAACACAATTTTATTTACAACCACATTTAACAGGGGGGAGCAAAAATTTTTCCAGGAAAGGTGGTCGCCCCCCCTGGAGTATACCTGGATTCAACACTAGTTCCCATGTGGGAAAGAGTCCCATGGAACGGGGATTACATGAATCTATACGTCCCGAGTTACAAATTGTTTTAATGATTGTATAAAGTTTCGAATATTTATATAGTTTTTATAAGCTGCTTTACTTGGTAATTTTGGATATTTATGAAATCAAAAATATTTTTAATAGTTTATAATTTTAATTCATAATTTTTATAATCTGCAAGTCCTAGAATATTTGTACAATATGCCTTTGCATCAACTACAATTTGACTGAATATCTGTACACCTAACCTTACCAACATTTTTTCTTTAAAATAATTTATGTCTTTTTCTAATTTTTGTAGCAAAATGGAGACCGTCTTGTATTGCTACAAGTTTTTCAAAATATTTCAATTATGGGATTTCCATTATCATCATACTAACATCTCTAGTCTCCAAGAGTTTTCCTACACAGATTATGCATGTGTGCTGCATCTAAAAACATATGTACACATTCATTTTTCGCTGTATGATCAAAGTTGTTCTCAACAATCTTTCCTATTTCTCGTTAAAAATTGCAGGAACATTAACATTAAACCTCGACACTTGTTCAAACAAGGCATGATAAATAACAAAAATCCACTAATGTTAAGAATCTTAAAATCAAATAAAAAGCTCATGAATTCAGATATATCATAAATTTATTAAGAATTAGTTTGAATTTCGAGAAAACAAAAACGCATTCAAAATATGATGGCGTCACGTACGCGAATTATTATATTCATGGAGTATTGGGATAATGTGACCGTGCGTCGAAACTATTTTTCTGTGGTAGCCGTCGGCGTTTTGTCCTCGTGGATGCTCGGGAATAATTTTTCGGACCCGTTTATCTTTTGGATCAAGATGTAGCCTTTCATGGGGTGGTTTTTGTCAGGTTGTGTACACGAGCAAACTGATGACTGGTATTTACCATGCATATTTTTCTGAAAAATGTATTATAAACGACTTAAAAAAAATAAATAAATACCCTTATACCCTTTTTGGGGATTTTCAATTTGTATTTATAACCCGTTCAATCAAATAATTAAAAGAATAATTGAATTAAAATCAAATTAAATAAAAGGTAAACAATTCATACCTAATTTCAATTTTCTTTTTAAAACGAAAACGTGTTACATGCTTAAACGGAAATTACTTTCTGGTCTCTTGGAATTAGATATGGAATGTAAAATAATTGGTCAGAGAAATAATAAATAGGTAAGTTTTATAACTAGAGCTCGAATATTTAGAAAATTAATTGTATTTTTTCCTATTAATTAAATCAAATTCAAAATAATTGAATAATTATATAATTTTTATATTATGTATAATTGATATAATATTGCATTATTTTTAGTTTTCGAAATGCACATATTTATTCGATTGTTTTTTTTTTTTTGGTAACAATTTGTTTTTATTCATAACTATTTTCCAATTCATTCAACGAACATATTAATTTGTTCACCGCAATATATTATATGATAAAATGCACACATACGATTTTCGGTAACACAATCGAGTGTCCATAAAATGAATTCCAAGGGAATTAAAAATTAATTCGACTTATGTATATTTCGAGTTATATAACTCGAATTTTTTTTCAAATTCGAGTTAGCTATTATTATATATTTTACATATATTTATACTTTTTTCGGGTCACTAAACCAAATTTTTCCAACCCATTTTACTAACCAGTCAGTACATACCTGATTGATTAACTAAAAATATGTTCACCACATATTTTAGGAAAACGACGTTGTTACTAAATTTCCAATTACTTAACCAACCTTGACTAGATTTAAACGTTTTGTGACCAAGTAGGGTAACCTTCTTCAAAACTTGCCCCATTTATTGAAACCTTTAAATACTGATATTGTAAAAACCAATTATGTAAACTGACCACTATATTCGGATATTCAAGCATCTTCATTCTTTTCATAGTCCCTTTAATAGTTTTGTACTTTTTTTTTTAAATATAGTCTTTATTTTTCATTACGGTTTAAAGTGTACATAGTGAAATTTTAAATTGTTTATCAATTTATTTTAGATTATGAGTGTCGCAAAGAGAAGCTTATGATTTTGCAAAGATGTTGTTTTTCTGTGCGCAACTTTTCTACCAGAAAGTTTTCTTCGATTTTTAAATGTAGCACATTTTCTGAAAGAAAATCGATATGAGGAAGTTCCTTGAGGAGGTAATTTTTTGATTTTCTCAGGAGTTTTCTTAGAAAATTTGTAAAATCGGAAAAAACAGGAAAATCGGTACAACATTATACAAATATTATTAAAGAAAACATATAATGCTTATTTAGTTATTTTGCCAATTTTCAACTGCACTACGCAACGTTTTTTAGAATCTTTTTTTTCGTTAGCAATGGATGAATCATTGCTTACAGGTATATATTAAATTCTTATTAAATTACCTATAACAGTAGATGCACCCGTCCCCATTATCCTAGAACAGCTTTTTAGGTTTACCACTTTTAGTTACCTCATAGATTATGTTCACTTTTCCAACAATTGTTAATGTAACCAATTTACGAGATATAACAAATAATGCTTACTACAATAATTGTACACACGAGGTACACAAGGTAGCTAGAAGTTAAATCAGTTAATTGTTCATTATTTTCATTATTTTCGCAGTAAAATAATAGTTGAATATGTAAATTTATTATTTTAAACCAGTTCTGATGATACAATTTAGATATTATTGACTTTGACTTATCTATGTACAATGATTTTACCTTAAACTTGTTTTGGCATTTAGTATATAAGAATTTCAAAAGGACAAAAAAGTTTGAATTATCAGGACTCGACTGTACATAAAATTATATCTAAATACGAGTAAGATTATCAGGATTACCTAGCAAACATTCAGTGTATAATACTAGTAATCTGATTTTGAATTTTTCTTGGTACAATAATGGGAAAAATTATCAGACAGTACCCAAATATGTAATTGTACAGGCATATGGATTTCAATTTGTATAATCAAAATAGTTTTAGAATCTGAGTGAAACGAGGAATGTATTGGTTTTACAATGGATGTTTATTTTATTTTTTTTTAAATGAACATATTTTCTACTAGAAAGATTACTCCGATTTTCAAATATAGCACTTTTTCCGAAAGGAAATTTTCTCTGGGTGTTAATTTAGAGAAGTCATTTTTTGAAATTCTCATTAATATTCGAGACAATGAGGAAAACCTGGGTCTTTGGGTTGAAAAAAAATTGAAAGATAAAAAATTATGTTGTTATTGGCAACCGTTTTAATTTATTTTTTGTTATTATTAAGTTTTTATTATTTGAATACTTTTTAAACATTCATTCTTGTCATGGAAACGCACATTATTTAAATCATTTTACCATAATATGATATAATACCATATTTTGTGTTTTTGAAAAATCAACATTGTCAACTGAACTTGGCTTAGAATTGTTTTTTCGTCAGCAATGGTTCATCTTTGCTTACGATATACATTAAATTCCTGTCTATATCCTACCTTTCCAACTTCCCATCTATAACAATAGTTGCACCCATGTGTCATGTATGCTCGTCCTTTTTTTTTTTTAATAATATACTTACTACTATATTTTATATTACTTTATATTAGTGATTTTCAACTAAATGCTATGAATTGTTCAATTGACTCAGTTCGCTCTAATGATTTAACTCGGGAAGTCAACTCCCAAGTTCCCAATTCATTAAGGCCCCATTTTTCAAACACATTTATTCATCGAATAATAATTGGTCTAATAATTAGTATGTACATTGTGATATAGGCATATTGTCGGACTTATGAGGAAGCTAACTAATATGTATTCGTTAAATACAACTAATTAACTAAATCTGTATATCACCAACAATTCAGGAACTAATAACACACATCCGTGATTCGTGAATTGTATTAAACCAGCGGTAGCACTCATTGTGTGACTGAACTATACCACAATGAATCAATTCATTCAGTTCACCTAAAAGAGTCAACTCACTCACGATCTACCGACCTGTATTTTATATTATTTATAAATGCATATTTTATGATTTTTAATGCACATTTTACGTACTTTTTCTTATTGTGCTTCGGATTTCACTCTTTTAAGATCATTCCGTAAGACAAGTTCTCCTCCAGTTCTTTATATCTTCTGCCAATTCTTACCAATTTACCTCTGAGTCCTCTGTGACTACAGCCTTTTTAGACAGTCTTTCAATATAAGGAATAGCTTACACAGCGGTTTTTTTCCATCGGATGTTCATTGATCACAGCTTTAATCAATGTGTCATTTTTTCGCCAAGTAATATACGGTATTTAGAATACATTTTGGATTTCTTCATTATACTGTTATGGAATTACAGGGGCCAAGTATACGCCTTAAAATTCTTTTTTCAAAAATGTCGAGTCTCAGTTCATCCGTCTTTCTAAGAGTTTATTTTTCAAAATCATATAAGATTATAGGCCGTATACATTTTATTTACATTTTAATCCTATGGTTTTTTTTAGATAGCTCTGATTTGTATAAGAAATCCAATACCAAAATAAAAATTACTAGCAATTTGGATTCTTTTTTGTATATCCCTTTAACAAGGGTATCGGTCAAACATAAACTGGAGTAACCAAAAGACCATGAACTAACCAGTTTTAATCGGAACTCCAAAGTTGATTGGACCACTTAATTATTTTGACTTTATCCTCAAAGATCATGAATTAACTGGTTTCGGATCGGACTCAGAATAAAAAAGAAAGTATCGTAGCTACTAAAAAACTAAATGAGAGTATACACTAAAACGTATACGAAACAATTAAAATAAACACAACGTTATTAAATAAATTATATTAAAACCAAAAAACGTAGTCCGGCGGCGTCGCCGCATGGATTCTCCTTTTCACTATCTCCTTTTACTCCTTTTATAACCATCCAATATAAATAATTTTCTTCCTAAATGCTACTTAGAGACTATTATTGTTACAACAATTTCTTAATGCTGACGAACAGTATTACCATCGCACAATGTGTTACTCTGCATATACAACAGAGGACTCCTAATTATTTAAACTGCGGTACTCTGTAGAAGAAATGGCCATCTACTTTCAGACCTTTACTTTGGTCCTATCCTCACAATTGAGATTCATAAATTCTATTTTTTCCTCATTAATTATCAGGCCTACTTTGCTCGCTGCTACCGTCAGTTTCTTACATAAGTTCTTCACCGTCTTCATATCCTCTTCTATGATATCCACGTCATCCACATACGTAAAAAGGCCCACTTTTAGATATCCTAGTGTAAGATCTTCAAAAATATTCATGTTTTTAACCACTATTTTTAGTACTAAATTAAAATATTTTACGCACATATTTAGTTATTTTTTGGTGTATAAGTGCAAACATATTTAATCTATGTTAAGGTCATAAACATCCGAAACCTAATTATATTATTAGAATACCTTTACGCACCTTTAATGAACTTTGTTTTATCGCCAATAATAACTTGGGTGGCCGCTTTACATATAACGCGACAACAATGCATATTATTATACAACTTGTGATCACCATAATCGTTTTCGAGTATATGTTTAAAATATTAAAAAAAATGTCTATAAAATTCGGTTGAGCCGGTGGGTTGCAGAATATCGACACATAATTGCACCAAACACTGTCGGCAGATATCATTTTAATAACAGGTAGATCTGAGGAATTAAGTCTGAACTTGCTACTTCGAGATGAATCCTAATCACAAACGAATTCGGCCATTGTTTAAAGTAGTAATTATTAATATGTACGATGCATTTAATTTACCTTGATTTTACATAATATTTTATAATTAGTTATGACAATATAATAATATGTATGTTGTACTTGGCAACCAGAGTATTACTTAGTGTATTTTAAATTTTATGCTAATCGTTTTGTTAATAATGAACTGAAATACACGGTTACTATGATGGCTACTTTTAGAGGATGTTCTGTCGAATTTGTCCAACCTTTGTAAAAATACAATAATTTAAGATACCATGTTTATAAAATGTTTAAAGATAAAATACAACAATAACCTAAGAAACCTAAACCCAAAGTCATTCTAGAATTTTTATCGTTTACAAAAATCTATAAATCAATTATTTTATTTGTAGCCAGGGGCAGATTGGACCACCAGGAATTCAAAAGTTTTCTTGGTGGGCCGCTTCTTCAAATAACTATTTTAAAAAGTATTTTATATCAACAAATTTTGCTAAATATCCAATTTTCCGAAGAAATTTTTTTACTTTTTGTGGCATACATATTTTACATATTATCAGTGTAGTAGTCGGTTATTTAGTAGAGGAGATTAGTTGTTACGTCATAATCTTGAATGATAACGAGTATGGTTCAAAACAAATCGCTATTATGGTTCATTCCATTTTTTAATCCTTTTAAATTGTTTTCTTATTTTTTTAATTGATCTTATAGTTTTGTACACATATTGATATATAAATTTAACTAATATTTTTTTTATTTTTTTTCATTATTTGATAAGGCTTCAAATACAAAGTTCATTAGCCTATGGTAAACAAAAGGATAGAAAGTAGAAAAGGTCGATTAATTACAATATAGGGATAACAAAGGTGGTGTTGATGATTATATGATGTGATGGCATTAATGATATTTCGAGGTTGTTCTTTAAAGGGGTTAAAACTAATATATCACAGATGAAGACTTAAATTAGTGAGGAGAGTTCTGCTGTTTTGATAAAATGGATGATGTTGGGTTCCTGTCCGTGACCAAAGGCTTCTTTGGGTGAAGTTGCGATGAGTTTTGACGATGATCTGGCGGAGTTGAAATTTAGGCACTCGAGAATATATAGTTGACCGTGAGAGTACATTGGCATGTGTCGCATAGTAGTGCAGGGACTTTACTTAATAGGTAAGAGTGAGTTAGCCCAGTGTGACCTATGGGTACTCTGGTAATCATTACTTCATCTTGTCTGTTGAAGTTATTGGTTTGCGGCTCCGGCCATGCATTGATGGAGGGATTTATTTGGAGAAGTTTGTTTGATGTTTGTTTTTCCATTGGGATTACCACAAGGCGTGGAGCTTATTTTTAAGGACTTGAATGATATCTTCATATGGTATATGTTGATATATTTGGATATTGAGGAGTATAGCTGCTTTTGAGGCAAGATCATCAGCAAGTTCAATGCCCGGGATTCCGATGTGTGATGGGATCCACATTATTTGTATAGTTTTGAAGGAAGCGCGTATTTTGTACTGGATACTTTAGGCAATGTTGCATTTTGTGTTGGTGTTCGATTTAGCTGATATAGCACTCATAGAGTCACTTAGTATGAGGATATTACTGTGAGTTACGGATAGAGAATATGTTGATAGTGCTTCGAAAATTGCCAGAATTTCTGCTGTGTAGATGCTCGTAAATTGAGGAAGTTTGAACAAGATATTTTGTGACGTATGTGTGATAGCAAAACCAGTTTGATTTGGGGCTTTAGAAGCGTCTGTACATATTTGGTAAAAACTGTTGAAGTTATTGTTTATTATTTCGTGGAACGAATTGATGATTTGTCTGTGTGGTGTGAAGTTTTTGTAGAATGTTTTAAGATCAGTGTTGACTTCAATAAGGTTGGTATGCCATGGGCGAAATGGATATGGACTTTCAATGGGTATTGTGTTGTTGATATTAACAGATATTTCTTCTTGAATCTCGTTTATTTTAACGTATAGTGGTTTATAGTGATGAGTTCGGAGAGGTTTGATGACTATTTCTTTCATTTTGGTTTGGGGTGTTGAAATTTTTTTAGCTGCGTATTTGACAGAAAGGTATTTCTAAAATCCAGTGTAAGGATGCCGGACTCACAAAATAGGCTATAAATTGGGCTTGTTCTGAAAGCTAAGTATGATATGGTCAGATTGAAGTCTTGTTTTCCTGAATTTATTTAAGGCTTTTTTGTAATTCTGTATGGTTGTTTTGCATTCGTTGTTCCACCATGGGACCTTTTTCCTGGCAAACGTGCGTTGGCTTTTTCCGATTTCTGCTGCTTCAATTAATGCATTAGTAAATGCTTTTACTATTGAGTCAATATTTGCAGAGGGGTTTGTTTGAAGGAGAGTATTGAAATGATTTTCAGCCAATAGTTTGTCAGCCATGTCGCTGAAATTTTGCCAATTGGTCGTTTTCAAGAGCCATCTGAGGGATATTTTGTCCATTACTTGAGAATTGAGTAGCCTTAGGGTTATAGGCCAATGGTCGTTGTTGCAATAGGATGTTTGCACGGTCCAGTCAATTGTGCCCCCTAAGGATGTGGATACTATAGTCAGATCAATTGCTGAAAAGCTGCTGTTGATTGAATTATGTCTTGTTGGGTTGCCGTCGTTGAGGAGGATTATCGAGTCATCTTCTAAGAGTTTCTCGATTGTTCTCCCTCGTCTGTCTGTGTAATCAGATCCCCAGATAATATTTCTACTGTTGAAATCGCCTAGTAAAATTAATGAATGTGGGAGTTGTGAGATAAGATTTTTGAAATCCGAAAATGTAAGCCCTGTGCTTTTTTTTTGGTGCATATACATTGCAAATGGATAATTTAGTATTGTAATTTGTTGTGGTGGATATAGCGATGGCTTTGAGTGGAGTAGTGAGAGGGATCTATTTATGCTCTGTTGATCATGATACAAAGGTGCCCCACTCCCCCACTAGCTCTTCCTAGAAGGTCTCGGTTCTTGAAATATCCATGATAATTTTTGAGGTTTGGTTCTTTGTGTTGGTTTTTAAAGTTTGTTTCCTGGAGGCAAAGCGCCAGATGATGGAGCTCAGCAATTATATGGTGAATGTCAGACAGTGTTTTATAATAGCTATTTATATTCCATTGTACTATTGTTTCTAGGGGTGCCAGTTTGTCTTGTGCCTTGTAAGTGGGTGGTATGTGGTTTTGATTTTGCGTATTATTGGTCATTGAATTATTATTCATTAGTTAAGTTCTTGATATTTGCTGTTTATTGCGATATTAGGGTTTGGAAGAGTAAGTTTGCCAACTTGGTGAGACGGGTTTTTATAGAACGGTTGGTAGCGAATGGTCGGATTTCTTCTATTAAATTTATGATTGTACGTGCGTCTGTATTGGTTTCTTCAATCAATGAGTGAATGCTTATTGATTTTGTTGTGAAGTTTTCAACTATGTGTTTAAATTAACAAAAGGAAATGGATGTGTTGGAGTTATCTTGAAAGAAGCTCTATAAGTTATTAAGTCCATCATCCAGTCCGTCAGCCATACGTGTGGAGGAGTTAGAGCAAGAACAAATTAACCAATATTTATGTAGGTAGATTCACTTTAATATTTAAAATATATAGCTTAGAGTAGGCATGTCAAATGCTGCGCGAACCCCGTTTTTTTACGATTGTGATTTGCATAGTTTTCTGTTCAATATTTTTGACCCAGTTGATATTTAATATTTTACATGCTTGGTGTAAAGTTAGGTATGGCATCAATAATTATGATTCAAAAAATAATTGAATTTAGTAGTGATTTTAAGATTATTGCTAAAAGCGAAAACCATTTTGAAATTAGAAATGTACACATTTGCAATTTTGTTTTAGGAATTTTAAAAGGAAATGTGCATTTTAGTATGAAAAAAAAAATTTAAAAATGTTAAGGTGAACTTAGTATTTATTGATTGATTTAGAAGTTGTGCAATTACTAATGTAAAAATAATAATAATTATTATTATTTTACTAAATTTTAAATTTTACAACAAATTTACAAGATTTTATTATCCTAATATTTCAGATTTGTATAAAGAATAATTCTGTGGAATATGTTAAATGCACATATGCAGTAGGACAAAGTATATGAGGTCATATGACGGCTTTATTGTTACATGTAAACATATATCGGGAACTGACTCTGAATGCCTTTGGAGAAAGAAAAGAAAAAGTTATGATATTGTAAAATGTATAGATGATCTCTATCTAGATAATTTCTCCATAATTAAAGCTACTAAAATAAAAAAAAATTGTTTTGAAAAGCTTATTGATCACTCAAATGATAATGTAAATTTACTACCATTAGAGTTTGTACTATTTTTCAAAATAATTTATTTCTAATTTATTGCAATAAGACTAAAGAAAATTTTTAAAAAATTTCTACATATACAATCGACCAATCAGAAAATATAAAATAGTCCTTTTATAGACAGTATAGAATTACTGCAAGTAACTTCCACAAAATTTTGAAATGTATTAATCGAAACAAGTTTCCACCATCATTATTTAAAACACTTTTGGGCAAGTACAATCTAAATTCAGTACGAACTATTCAATGGATTAAAAATCATAAAGAAGTGGCATTAAATAAATTCAAAAACAAACATAAAGTTGATGTTTTATCTACTCGTCTACTGGTATTTGGATTCATGTAGCAGGACTAATAGGTGCAAGACGGACTTAAATACTATAAATAATAAAAAATATTGTGTCGAAATCAAATTTCCATTTAAATATCGTAATCAAGATTTAAAACAGTATTTGTCAGAAAACTCTAACTATAAAATCAGGTTTGATACAGGTATAAATAATTATAAATTATTATTTTTATTATTATTTGGACTACTAAAAGTAGTTCAAATAGCTGTGGAAATTAAAATAAAATGTTAATTGATTATTATTTTTCAGTATATATTATCTGATCTCTCACCTACAACAGTGGCTGCGCCCACGTGTGAAGTTGCCTGGTTTTTTAATTTTTTATCTATATTTCATATACCTTAAATAAGTATATAATTTTGCTTAAGAACCCTCCTCTTTTGAACACAGATTCAAATAAAGAATATTTTTCTAGATATTTTGAGGTGCTTAACAATAATATCTGATTTACAATTTTTGAGTTATAATAGTTTAATGTTTAGACCGGAGGAGTAAGGATGGGTAATAAATTGCATATTTATTAAATTTAAAATGTCTTTAAAATATAGATACATATAAATTCCACTTTTAAGTTTGGGTCGGAGGAGTGTAGTGATGCATTGCAGTCAATGCACAACTTTTCTACTATGTTCCGATTTTTATTTTTAGCGCCTAATTGTCCAAATGTGTCCAACCAATCTAGTCGAACTTATTTATATATTTTCAAACATTAACTTGTTTGAAAATGTTTGATACACAACGTTTTGAAAATATTAATACTATAAAATTACTATGATGGATAAATTATAATAATTTAACTATTTTTTGTAGTAGTTACCTATAGTAATTGTAAAATTCACCAAAATTTGAAAGTTTGAAATTTTTGTAATTAATAAATATCATGTAGATTTCATACAATAATAAATTACATATAGGTACTTAATTATGGTTTATCATTTGTAATATAGTTGAATTCTGAAAAAAAATTGTTATTCAGCAAAAAACACAATTGTAGGAGAGATTAATAATTTAAAAACAATTTTATCTAAAAATTTAAACCACTTACAAATTTCACACTTTAAAAATCATATCCAACAAAAATTTCTACTCAAAAGCCAGCAATGTTTACAACCACGAGTTACTAATTTAACTTCCATAATTTTCAATAAAACTCAAAACAATTTATTGAATAAATTAAATAGGTAGGTACATATCACACATTAAACTTTCAATTAAAAACAACTAATACATTGTGAATCTATTAAAAATTATATAAAAATTCAAAATCAAAATCAAACAAGAAATAATTTAATAAACAGCATCAATAAAATCTAAAAAAGTATACATAATAAAATATCAAAGCAAAATAGTTTAGTTAAATAAATAAATAATATAGTGAACAAACGAAAAACAAATAATTCAGAAATAGTTTCAGTAGATAAATCTTATACTATTATTATTATTTACATAAATGAAATTCATAAAAAAAAAAAAACTGTAGATTTTATAAATAATAATATTCAAAACTTAACATATGACCCAACTTTAATTTACACTAAACAAATTAATAAACTAATAACAAATTCGAATGAAATCATACCTAATGTTTGAGCCGGGAGTATGAAATGATATCACACAAGCCTGTGCTGTGCATTAACCCCTTCCTCCTTCTGCCACAAAACGAAGGGCGGATTTTTATAAATGTCCTGGGTACTTGTCTTTAGTCTCGACCGACTGCACGGTGTGTATATGTGTAAAACGCTCACAAGAGGTGGACAGGTTCGCTGAGCAAATTTTGTGAGACACTAGTGTGCGGTGGTATGTATAGGTGTGTATATAGGTGGGTGTGTGACTTAAGATTATGATAGGATATTAACAAATAAATAAGTGGTAATAAGATTATTGTATTGCTATTAATTAATTAATAAGTAGAGAATAATTCATAGCAACACAGAATAAAAATGACAATAAATACTTTAGTAAATTGAATTTGATCCAACAGATAAAAATATAGCCCACAATGATAATAATAATAATAAACTCACAGAATTTGTTGGTGCACTGCTACCTTATATCTAAATAAAATATAACATGACAATACACAAAGAAAAATGATAAGCTGACTAGATGTACAGGTATGTGGGCTGGATGTAGCTATAAGAGCCAAAACAATATTATTGGAAAAACCGGTAGTAGACAATTCGTGCCTGCAACCATACAATGGCAATAATTTGAAATACAATATGCCTATAGGTACCTATAGGTCTTTTTTAGACAATCATTGTTGTCATGGAAAACGCACATTGACAAAGCATCACTGTCAACTGAACTTTGCTCAGAATCGTTTTATCGTTAGCAATCGTTGGTTAGATATACATTAAATTCTCTTCTGTATCCTACCTTCCCAATTTTCCAACTACAACAGTGACTGCACCTACTTTCGAAGTGTCTCGGTTTTATTTTGTTTTTAGGTATGGAATTAAAAAAGAAATTGAACATTGGAAAAATAAATAAAATTTAACCCACAGTCAAAAGGCAACATTTTTAAAAAAAGACATCGACAATGGGCCATGTGTTTGGATATCACAACAATTGCGATCTATACAAAAATAAATATTGAATATTTTTTCATATTTTATAAATTATTATTTTCTCAATAAATTTTATTATAATTTTAAATATTTTCGCAAAGCTAAACTTGATAGTATAAATTATGTACCCGAGATAGAACTGTGATTTATGGCAACATATTTCTGCTGCTAAAAATTTAGTATTCTTGAATTCAAATAGCCTAATTTATGATCTGACCAATAACTATGTTGAATCAAATAATAATATTTTAGCTAAATTTGTGGAAGGAAAAAGAATGAATTATTCATTGAGAGATACCTAATTAAATTTACTATAAATTTATATATTCTTTAATTATTTATATTTTATAATATATACGAATATATACCAGTATTTACTCACAATATTAAAATATTCTTATCAATATTTTAGAATCGTACAATATTAGGTATATGACAGCAATATCAGCATTTAATTTTGGTCCTCAATATATACAAAAACAACATAAAATGGCTACAAAAGAAAGCCCTGGGAAATTTACGAAGCGTTTTATTTCCAAGTTGCAAAGGGCCAAAATTATTAGGTCAAAACAAAGAAGAAAAGAAGCTTAAATTAAGACCATCAAACAAATTGTATGCTTTCCAAAACTATGTTCAGGTTATTTTATATTTATATTGTAAAAGCAATTTTTGTTTTGTTTTAGAACTCGAGATAAAAATTTTGCTGGAGCTAATAAGGATTATGCCACCGCCGCAGTCAATCAGTAGATATACGAGTACACCGAACGATTGTTACGATTATATAAGATTGTACAAATCATATATTTATGCTCGTTAAGCCCCTTTCACACTCGGCGGTTTCGTCCGTACGATTCCCGTGAATCGTCTACGTTAAAGTTATATAAAGGTTAGGTTAAGTTACTTTTTTAACTCAGTTGATTATCAACATGAACCGAAAACACATCATTGCCATGTAGCTTTTGTATCGTCGTTTGCGAATACGTAAAGAACAACGTGTTCGTAAGTACTGGGTGCATCCAATTAATGGACGAAGAAATGTCATGGGCACATTTAACTCACTTTTTGAAGAATTAATAGTAGATGAAAATACATTTTTCAACTACTTCCGAATGTCTGTTTCATCCTTTGATGAACTCCATAACCGGCTGAAATGTAGTATTCAACGGCAGAATACTCAAATGAGGGATTGTATTCAGCCTAAGGAAATGTTAGCTGTGACACTGAGGTAAGTCAAAATGTTTTTTTTATAACTCGTATATTTAATAGAAATAAAATAATAACTTATCTGTATATAAAAAAAAAAAAAAACATATTAGTAAGAAATAACAATAGGTAAGTCAAAACGTTCTTTGTTACAACTCGTTTATTGAATAAAAATAACATAAAAACTTAAGTGTGTAAAAAACATATTACTAATAATTAGAGCAGAAGACTTGTATCATTTGCATATTTGTTTTGCACAGTCACAAAAATAGCAGAGTACAACACAAATACGTTTCATGCTTTAAAAAAGCTAGTTTTGAAATTTTATTTTGCATATAAATGCATATTTTGAGTCCTTTTTGTTTATAGTGCATATTTTACACTTTTTTAAAGTATAGTCATTTTATATTTTTTGAGACATATTTAACTTACATCAATATTTGCCACACCGATGTTTTAATTTCAAACAATCAGTCAAAATGTTTGGANTAGAAGCGCTTGACAATCGGAGATAAGGCAATAATATTAATTTGGTGGAATTATTTTTATCTAGGTAGATGGTTGTTTACGATTATTTACGTATACGTTTATTCGATTAGGATTTTTATTTATAAAACGTTTCTAGAAACGACAATAATCAATATTTTAATATTTAGTCTCAGTCAGTTCTGCGGAATGTACATTCGTATTAATTGTGCCGAATTATTAGCCGTATTATAAATTTATTTGAACATTTTTAATTCATATTTGATATTTGTAATAAAATGCCGAAAGATAAACAGCCTTTAAGTAGTCGGTTAAAATGTTTTGTGTCTGAATTTGGTGCCTGTACGTTTTCCACCGACGGTAAAGTCCTGTACTGTAAATATTGTGACGTTAAAGTAGGGAGTGAAAAACGGTTTAATGTTACGCAACACATTAATATAGACAAACACAAAATTCGATCATGCGTAAAGAAAGAAACATAAATGCACTTGAATTGAGAAAAGTACAAAAATTGGTGAGTAATTCTAAAAAATCATCTTTCATTAAAGACTTATGTTCTGCAATGCTATCAGCCAACATACCACTTAATAATCTAGGTAACGTTCAATTCAAACAATTTTTGGAAAAATATACGAGGAAACAAATTCCGGCCATTACTACTTTACGCAAACGCTATGTCGATGAAATTTATTCTGAAACTATGAATAAAATTAGAAATGATATCACTGGTAAAAAGATCTGGGTATCAATAGATGAGACCACCGACTCATCAGGCCGATTCATTGCAAACGTAGTAATCGGTACTCTTGAAACCGATGGTCCAGGCCAAACATTTTTATTGAATTCCGAAGTACTGACCAAAGCTAATCATTCGACAATTGCGAAATTATTTGATAACTCAATGCATCTATTGTGACCAGAAGACGTGCGTCACGACGACGTCCTATTGTTTTTAAGTGATGCGGCGCCTTATATGGTGAAATCCGGGAAGTCAATTCAAGTATTTTACCCTTAAGTTATTTACGTTACTTGTATTGTGCACGGGCTTCATCTTATTGCTGAAAAAATTCGTGTAAATTATTGCAAAGTTGATAAATCATCGTAAATGTCAAAAAAGTATTTTTAAAGGCGCCTTATCGTGTTGCAATATTTAAAGACAAAGCGCCCAATATTCTACTACCGCCAGCACCTATTTTAACAAGGTGGGGGACGTGGATAAGAGCCGCTGTTTATTGCTGTGAACACCTTGAAATTATTAAATCTATTGTCGACTCTTTCAATAAGGAAGACGCTATTTCTATTGCAAAATCACAAAAGTATTTTTCTGAAGCAAGCCTTGCGGCAAATTTAGTATTTATCAAATCACATTTTGAATTTTTACCTGATACAATTACCAGTCTTGGAGCAAAAAATATTTTACTTAGTCAAGCAATCGATGCAGTGCAAAATGTTATTTTGAAATTGAGTCAAGTCAGGTCCAATTGGAAAAATTGTAAAAGAAAAAATGAATGATGTTCTGAAATAAAAAATTGGATATCAAAGTTTAATTCGAATTTCAAACATTTTAAATGGCAAAGAAACTTTAATGGACGATCTACCCGAAAATGTAAGCATAAACGATTTGATCTACTTTAAATACGCTGCAGTTAACTCTGTCGATGTTGAAAGGTCATTCTCAATGTTCAAAGTTCTTTTGGCAGACAACAGATAATTTTTTCAGTTTGAAAATTTAAAAGAACATTTGATTGTTCAATGTCATTTTCAAGGTAAAAGTATTAATAACATTAATTAAATATGTATTGGCTAAAATTATTTTTACTGAACCATAGATAATATTTTTTTTTAGTGTCAGAAGAAGAAGTATAAAATTAAAAAAATGTATTTTGTTTATTTGGGTATGGTATGAAATATATTTAAATTATAGAATTGTTTTAACTTGTTTTAAAAGCTATTTATTTTATAAATACTTTAAAAAACAATTTTAAGTGCATATTATGGGGTTTTTAAGTTCATAAGTGCTTGCATATGTATTGCTTTTTTAGAGCTACAAGTCCTCTGCCCTACTAATAAGTAACAAAAACTTATATTTTGAGCTTCTTGCTTAGTCATATTTTGAAATTTTAATTTATTAGAAGTAAAAGATAGATTAAGTTTGGCTGTAAGGGATTGAAAAATCTATATCACTATAACCAGAAGAAGTTGATTGGGCTGGAGAAATACTTTCTAATGGTCGATTTGGTGGTGCAATAGTATTTGAATTGGAGGGTTGGCCATAGTTTGCGTAATACTTGATGGCAATTTGTGGGGATTGATAACTTAGAGGCATCATGTAATGGTTTGGTTAAGAAAATGACGTATGCTGTTGAGAAAATGAAGGTAGAAAAACTCTTTATTTTTTATTGTTAATTTTCGAAATTAATAACTTACAACTTAGACATTGGTAAGTCACTTATATAATCATGTTTACTTACTGATTGTAAAACTATATTAAACGAAGAAAGTTCTGTTAAGGTTTGCAAAAATGACTCTGTCAAACGATGAAATGGCTCACGATTTGAAGAATCAAATAATAGAAAAATTGAATAAGTCTCCGTATAGTTATAGTATAACTGATAACCAATTATGGGGGGAGTAGAATTTTTGTTGAGCAATATTTGATGACACTTGCTTTTTTTTTTTTTGGCGGAGGGTGAGGGAGTGTTGGCTATAAATTTAAACTCCCACCTCCACCTTATCCTCCCCTGGAAAAAGGCACTGGTTATAAATATTTCTATTAAAATTATTTTACAAGCTACAGATTATAGCTTTACATATTAGAGATTATAAAAGCTTATATTAGCTACTATCCACAAGTATCTATACTACTATTAGTTGATTATTTTTTTAAGGAAGAAAATATCAGTAGCTCAGTTCTACGAATCAAAACATTTATATAATATATTTGTTATACCTAAAGAGATTACTCTAATAATATTATACGTATAGTTATGTATAGTAATTTACCTTAAGTTACAACACAATCTGCTATAAATTCGTCATCTGATTAATCATTCATTGGAATTTCGTCAACCAGATCGGGTCAGAAAGGACTGATCGACTTATTGCGCCATAGTTGACTTAAGATGGCTATTTATTTGACTAGATTCTCTCGCTGGGTTATGATGGAGTAAGCAACCCAACTTTCAGGGGCCCGGGTACGATGACGATGATGGCAATTATCAATCAACGACGGACCAAAGATCTTGTGAACGGAGAAAACGATAAAGGTGATTTTGGAGGAAGGGGGGCAAACAAAAAAGGACGGACTGACCAACGGAGTCTCACATGTTTCGAAACGTACCTTATAAAAAACCTATACCTAACTTATATCAAATTATATCTAAAATTATTCTAATAGAATGATACGACCCAGTTTGTTGGTTTGTCGGTGGAGTCCAATCCGGTGAGCTTTGCAACTGGATGACCTAAGCTAACCGAAATCTAACCTAACCCACTCTAACCTGGGTGGCTAGCACATCCAGTACACAATAGTAGGCGTATGCTTTATTACCTGGCACCAGCCCCGAGCACGGCCATATAACAGGCGGACACAAAAACAAAAATAGAACGAAAAGGAACCGACGACTGAGATGGAGGGTTGAGCGGTATGAGACAACCGAAGAAAATAAACGCACTCAAGTTATTTAGGGTAAAAGGTATTTATTTTTGGTTTTAATAATTTGATGGGTTCCCGCGTCAGAGTGACGAGGAGACCAAGCAAAACAGAACAAATAACAAATGGGTAATGAAACTCAATTTACGAAAAAAATAATTTACTCATATTATGATGATACCCATGTAAAAGAAACGAAAAAACGAACGTATTACAAGTAATCGCCAGCAAACGTCCGATTACAACAATGATAGTAATTTCTAACATAATATATCACCATATACGGCACAACACAAAAATAATCTTAATTGTAACAATACGGCATTTTTTTTTCCCCACTAACAATGACAAATATAGGTATTAATGATGTCAGACATGGTCTGGATTCCAATATAATCCGGATAATCTGGACATCCGAAACCGCGTATTGAAATAAATTTTATTCAGATTAACCAGATAATTCGAATGTCTTTAATTAATTTAATTATATGCAGTGGTGCGAATAAGGGAGGGACATAACCCCTCTCCTAAAAATTACATTTGTATAAATAATATACAATGAATTTACCATTTAAAGATACCTACATTGTTTAAAATCAATAATATAAATATTGAATTACTATGAAATTATTCGGATTTTGAATAAACGGATATAGATATCTGGTTAATACGATTTGTTCAAATTCGGATAATTTACATCATTACTACGTATACGACAATATGGAAAATTTGCATAATTCACAGATTACATAACAATTTTAATCAATTCACAAAAATAAGGAAATACCGTGGAAATAATAATTGAACAGAACGAACATACATGATTAAATAAATGGCACAAACAAATATTAATCTATGTCAAAAACAATATAAAAAAAGATGTCCTAGGATAATGAGGTCAAGTGCAGCCATTATTATAGGTAATTTAATGTGTATACAATGTAAGCAACAATAAATCATTACTAACGAAAAAATAATTCTGATCGAAGTTCAGTTGATAGTGATGCTTTGTCAACAATAAATATGTCATATTATAATAAAATAATTAAATAGGCATTGTATATTTTCTTTAATAATATTTGTTCAATATTGTACCGATTTTCCCGTATTTCCTACGTTTTCCCCGGTTTTTCATATTTTCTAGGAAAACTCTTGGAAAATCGAAAATTGACTTCTTTAAAGTATTTTTCTAGTCAGATTTACTTTTAGAAAAATTGCTATCATTGTAAATTGGAGCAATATTGTTGGTAAAAAAAAACGTAATATTTTACTAATGTATTTTATACATTTTGCCGTTTTTTCTCAGTTTTTCCCGATTTTTCCAATTAATTGAGAAAACTCCTGGGAAAATCAAAAAATGACCCCCAAAGTTACCATGGAGATTAAATTTCCTTTCAAAAAATAAGCTACACTTGATACATCAGAGCAAGATTTTTAGTAGAAAAGATTGCACAACAAATTGAGAGGTATTCTGCGTTTAAAATATTTCGGGCAAGCAATAGCTTGGGTCCCTAAGTACACTCAAAATGCATTTGTTTTTTCCTTGTTTAGGTAAAAATGAAAAAAATGCAACAATTTTTTTTTTGATACACGTTTTCTACGATTTCATTGGTTTCATCAGTTTCACGGTACTACGAACTACGATGGAAATAGGTATGTGTAACCATTCAGTTCATACTTTAGAAAAGACAATATTTTATTACTTAACATAACATATAATGTCCGCATAATATCAGAACTTCAAAGAAGCTATAATTTCGAAACTTAATGAGTCCACTCAATTCTGACTTCACTGTCATTCTTAATTTGACAATATACATATGTTAAAAAACAGAAAAAAAAAATTGATAAATTAGATTTGTTCAACATAATTTTTTATCCAATCGATTTTCCTCAAAATTTGATACTAAAAATCCTTTATAAAAAAAAAATACTACATTAAACTATCATTTTATTTCTTTACCACAAAGTATGACTCTTAATGAACCTCTTGTTAAATTTTCAAGCATTTCTGTTAAGTCATTTTTACCGAGTAAAAGTTACGTACAAAACTCGCAAATTAAAATGACTATAAATAGCTCAAGAATGGCCTAAATTTTTTGAAATTTAACCATGTCTATAAAACGCAAATATACGTTTCTGTCCAAATTTCAAGCCTACGAATACTTTTAACCGAAATGCAACAAAATTGAAAAATAATAAAGCATTATTTTCGTACATTTTCCGTTTTTCTTACGTTTTTCCCTACATTCAGAATTTAATTACATAGATCTATTATTTTTGCCTATATCTATATTTTCTATTATTTCAAATAGTCTGTTATTTTTTTCACCTAGATAGCGCTGCATATTTCGTTTATGTAATAATTATATTATTTAATATCCCGAGTAAAACTGTATACGTGACAGTAGCACATCCAAGAAACAAACTGTGGTCGCGTATACGTGACAGTAACATTGAAAGGATTAAATCGTCAATATAGATTTTATTTTCAAAAAAAAAAAAAAAAATTGAAAAATTTAATTTGTCCCACATAATCTTTATTTAAAATATTTTCATCAAAATTTTATATTAATTTTATAAAAAAAAAAATACTGCATTAATTTCAAATTTGTTTATAATTTTACCATGTCTTAAAAAGGCAAATATAAGTTATCAGTCCAAATTTCAAGTCTTTACGAATATTTTTAACTGGCTTGCATTAAATAACAAAATTTAAATAATAATAAAAGCCTTATTTTCTTAAATTTCCCGTTTTCTTAAGCTAATTACACACGGAGCGGATCGTCCGCGCGCGAACGCGGATTCTTTTTGAGACTGCGTCCGCAACCGCGTCCGCGGCTTATTTCACACGAGGCCGATTGACCTCGAGCGGACGTGGATTTCGACCGCTATCACGTCCGCGACCGTATTCACGGTTTGCTTACACACGAAGCGGATTATGAATAGGGTTTATTTATGTTTTAAGACACTTCGCGCCAATTTATCATGATTTAAATTTGCGCTAATTTGTAACAGAGGTAGAACACAATCGGTTGAGCCTAGCACGTGGCTGAAACACTACGTTACTACGCTAGCCAGAGTTAATTCTGGGATATTTCGCCTGGAAGAAATCCGCCGGAAAAAAACCGCGGCGGTTGATGGACGATCCGCCTCGTATGACTGTGGATATTGGAAATCAATACACAGTTCAATTTTAACTAGCGGATGCGGTCGACCGCTCAAAAATTGAACAAGCGCGATTTCAGACGGTCGATCGCGGTCGTTCACTATCCAATATTCTTCATTTGAATACACCCATTAAAATATGGGTGTTGAATTTTAAACGAAAATCTGCGGCGGTTAAAAACGGCGACCGCGCGCGGACGATCCGCTCTGTGTGTAACCAGCTTTACGTATTAACCTGGTTTTTCCCAGATATTATGAAAACTGCTTGGAAAATCAAAAAATAACCAAAAGCGTCAGCCGAACAATCGGGGCTTGAAATCGAAATAAATATTTTCGATTTTAATTTAAATTTCAACTATCGATATTAGCTTTTAATGATTTTAATTTCAATTATGATTGTTGATATAAGTTTTTACTGATTTTAATTCTAATTTAGCTAATGGTATGATGGGTTTATCTAGGTACCTACAAATATAAAACTATAATAATATCGGCATGGCGAATTTATACAATTATAATTATTATGCCGCGTTGCATAAAAATCGTTATAAACTATTGGTTCCGTAATCTATCTGTTCTGTAAAATACAGTAAATTACTGAACATTCTGCTTTGCATAAATGTATTTCGTTATATACGGATAAAACCCTCTTATTCTTTAGTTATTACTTTATTAGCATAAATATTTTATCCTTGTCAAATTATAACGTGATAATTTAATATTTGAATATAAAAAACATGAACACTAGAGAACAGTTTTAATGTTCACGATCAAGAATAACAATGTTACTAAATACTTGCGCAGAATAAAGTCACAATATCACTAAAGTTAACGTTTTTTCGTGATAGCAAAATTATAATTGCCTAAATGATAAAGTTAAAGAGCTGAAGCTATTATTATTTAAATATAATAATAATAATAATAATAAATATTAAATATTAATGCCAGTTCTACATAATTATTTTACAATACCATCATTTTTTGTTTAAATTTAAATAGTCGTCAAAAATGTTTGTAATATATTTTGTGTTATTATTGTACAATATCTGCCAGTTTTTTTTTTAAAATATTTTTAGTCATTTTTTTACAGTAGTTTGATGTCATTTTTTCATAAGTTAGTCTATCAATTTTGTTATTTAAATAGTCGTCATAAATGTTTGTAAAATATGTTTTTATCATTTCGTAATATTTGTTTTTGCTAATTTTATGTGTGTTAAGCCCTCTTATTGTTATATATGTATCAGTTTGTATTTTCAAATTCAATACATGTAAAAACAAAAATATATTAGGATGCACTTAAGTGAATTATGTATTAAGTTTAGAATGAAATGATTCGCAACACTTAGTTGTTCGTTACGATGATATTGAAGATGATGCTCATATTTTTGGATGTTTTATCAATGTGATTATCACAGAAATAGTCACATAATTTGTTTAGCTTCTCATCATCCGGAACGATTGACATAAAATCTTCAATGAAGCTTTCATTTACTTGTTCTGGATTTAAAAAAGGCAAACCGAATATCCATTTTAACCACTGTCCAATTTTACTGTTGACATATTTGTATTATAAACCTATAATCATTGTTATGCTTATTGTCTTGCTGATATAGCCTTATGAATGTTTTATTTTATTGATTGTTATATACATGTGTATTATGTATAATATGTCATAAATGGCCATCTACATAATGAAACAAAATATTTAGTCTTATTATTTTAAAAACAAAATTTGAAAATTCTAATTTCATTCCTGTAACATTTTCTAAATATTTAGTTTCATCAAGTATTACTAGTAAATGATGTAGATAAATATATAAATAAAAAATGTATACATAAAAATAAAATAAATAAATGAATCAATGCGTCGTCTGGAGTATTATAAGTGGTATTATACGACTGGTTTTGAATTAATAATTCATCATCAAAATGTAAAACGCGACTGAATATAAAAGAAATGAAGGAAAAAAAATAGACAAAAAAAAAATTACAAATTGGTCACATTGATTCATTTATTTATTTTATTTTTATATCTAAATTTTTTATTTATATATTTATTTACTTTATTTATTTACGAGTATTAACCGTTTTAATAATTTTGTTTTTACTTTATTATTTTATTATTTATTATTAGTAATTTCCATAGTTTTGTATACACCAACTTTGAGTCAGATGAAATCTACATTCAATGATTCTAATTTGTGGCCATATACATTTCGGTCCAAAATGTATTGTATACGTTCTTCAAAATCAGCAATAAATGTAAATTTTGGGTTGAGCATTTTTCTACAATACATCTAAATGCGCTAGCGTATGTAGTTGTACATTTATCCAGCAGTAAAAAATACGATAATGGAACATAATGTTCATTTTTAAAAACGTGAACAATAAGTAGTAGATATAAATATTTTAGGCAACTATAAAATGTACCATGTACAAATATTTTATCACTTGAGCACAGTGATTTTAAATTCGAAGTTGTAGAGTATAATATAATATTATTTACCGGGTCAACGTCAAATAAAAAATCTTCGTTCTCAACAGTTTTTTATTTTTCAATTTTTCATTATTTCAATAACATTGTAAATATTATTTGGTAAAGTTGGATATGCAGATCAACGAGATCGGTACAAACATTGATATATATATATTGTTTATGTCAGTGCTCGTCAATAATTTGTATTTAACAGGATTACTTAAAATTGTTTTGTTTATAATTATTGATTGTTTTTCTAATAATTCATCTTTACATTTTCGTTTCAATTTTTTAGATAATATTTTTTCGTTTCTTATAGATTCGGGTTCTTCTTCGTTCTTTTTCTTGCGCACTTTCATTTTTTACAATTGTCTTCATGTCCATGATCAATATAAATTTTTGCAGTGCACTTTTTATTGATACATTGCTATTTATGCGAATCTAAGAATTTTACAAAAGCTTTATTATAAAATTTAAAATTTTGTATAATATCAATTGATTTTTCCGTTCACTAACAATTAATTCAAAATTTTTACACGGTGTAACATAAAATCTACATAAGATTACAACCGTTACTAATTGTCTATTCATTTTAAACGAGACCCTAATGGAAAAAGTAGACTTTTATTTCTGGTTTCCAGTACGATATGAAACCAATGTGATAATATGTGATTCCCATCGTCCAGTGTAATAAATACCTTTATATATGTATATATAAATATATATATATATATATATATATATATATAATAATAATATCTATATTGCTCGATTTGTCTATATTCATATTAAATATTTGATTCTATATGTCTGCAGTACAGTTTACTGTGTGTATACATTTCTTCTCTAATTTATTGAACAAAATTTAGTGTTCTATAGAAAACTTATGGGGAAATTGAAAAATTACCTCCCTAAAAGTACTATCCTAGTCAGATTTTCTTTCAGAAAAATGTGCTATAATTTTAAATCGAAGTGAAATTGTTGGTAGAAAAGCTGTAAAAGGTCATAATATTTTTTACTAATACCTACATTTCGTACATTTTCCGTTTTTCCGATATTGTATCCCGGTTTTTCCTAGATATTATGAAAACCGATTTGATATTAAAATTCCTTTACACAAAAGATACTATATTAAACTCAAATTTGTATTTTACCACGAAGTTAGACTTTTAATGAACCTCTTGATAAATGTTCACGCATTTCTGTTTAATTTAACAATTTTACCATACAATACCTACCGAATAAAAACTGCGTAAAAAACTCGCAATATTAAAATATCTATAAATACTTAGCTCAACAATGGCTTATATTTCTTGAACATTTTACCACGGCTAAAAAAGATAAATTTAAGTTTTCTGTTCAAATCTCAAGTTTCTATATTTTTAACTAAATTACAAAGAATTACAAAATTGAAAAAAAAAAAACATTTTCGTAAATTTACCGTTTTCTTACGTTTTATCCCGGTTTTTCCAAGATATTATGAAAATCGCCCGAAAAATTTAAAAATAATTTTCTAAAAGTACCAATTGGACAATATTTCCTTTCAGGAATGGTACCACGCATACATATCGGGGCAAGATTTCTAGTTGAACTTTTGTATACAGTATAAAAAAAAAAAAACAAAAAACATCTATGTAAAACCAACACATTCTTGGTTACACTCAGAACCTAAAACGAATAACAACAAAAACCAACTGTCGCGGACCGGATGCCATTATAATTTCTTTCAAACTCTATTACTTTTTTTAGGTACAGGAGAATAGGTATAATTTAATATAATGTAGAATTATAAATATCATAAAGTTATATTCAATTTAAGATAGCCATCATCAATTTAATACATTCTACTTTTAAGAAATTTAGAATTTATTAATCATTTTAAACTTATCAAATATCAAAGAATGTGCATATTTTTATTTTCATCTATATTATCTGTATTTTAAACAGATTTCGAATAATTTGTTTAAGTAATTAAATAATTTCAATATTAAAAGTATTAAAATAGTAAACAAAGTAATATATATTTTGTAAAAAAATAAATGTTTGTGGTCCGTCGATCCGCTTTGGTCTAATATTAGGAAAAAAAACATCGGTCTGGTCCGATGTGATCTTAATTCAATTAATATCGGTTCAATTCGGTCTTGCAACTGTTTAAAAAAATAAAATGGTCTGGTTTGCTCAACATATTTTAACAACAGAAATCGGTTTAGTTAATTGTCTGTAGGTAGTACATGATAATGTATGAACTTTAGTGACGAGCTTAATTATCTTATTTTTTAATGTTATCCAATATTCTAATTAGTTGTAAAAATAAAAATAAAATATTTTAATTACATCTCCATTGTTATTATTTGTTTCCACGTAACTGAATAATTATTTTACTTATGATAACTAACAGAAGAATGATTATGATACATTTCGCAAGTTAAAATAACAAAATTTATCTACTTAGTTATATTTAATATTTTTAAGTAGTACCATATTATTTATTTTTATTTAATATTCTTTCTAACTTAGAAGGTACTTCTACTTTTAATTTTATACTTTTTACCGCTTCCAGTCATCCATAGATAACTTAGAATTTCTAAGATGACTGGAAGAAGTAAAAACATTTATATTTAATAGGTACCTAATTTCACACTACAGTTCTTGTCAAATGATTACAAAAAGATATGTTTAATAATATGAAAATGTACAGTAATCTGTAATATTACTAAATAACATAAATATGATCAATAAATTAACAGTTTCTAAAGATTTCTTGGACTTAAATATTTCCAATAATTCATTATGATCTACTTAAAAATCTGATAATGGAAAGCAGTCATTAAAATGTTGTCTTGTTTGTTTATATTTAAATTATAATTATAATTATTATCATTAATGTATTCTATTGATGTAACATTACATATCATAATGTATGCATAGATATTGATTTTAAAGTATTCTATACTTGTAGAGAAAATAAGTAATAATAACTAATAAGTAACAATTGAGTAATAATAAAGTAATAATTAATTAATTAATTATTTATTAATTGGATTCGTTTTTCGTCGAATTTCAATATCAAATTTCGACGAAAAAAAAATACTTAACTAAACTCAACTATTTCTTGTTGACCACTTAGTATAACTGAAAATGAACCTCCTGTTGAATTTTTAAGCATTTATGTTTGGTTTAACAATCATATACATAGAGTAGGTACCTAATAAAATTACGCAAAAAACTCACTTAATTAAAATATCTATAAATAGCTGAAAAATGGCTCAGATGGTTAAACAATTTTACCAAGTATAATGTCCAAGTTAAATACAAGTTTTCTGCACACATTAAAGTCTCTACGAACATTTTGAACTGAATTTCAACAAAAATAATAAAATTTAAAACAATAAAAGCATTATTTTCGTAAATTTGTCTAAGTTTTTTTTTTTCTCGATTTTTCCCAATTATTATGTAAATCGCTTGAAAAATCAAGTACTCATTAAAGTACTCACCGGGTACAATTTATTTTCAGAAAAAGCGCTACACTTGATCAAGATTTCTAGGTAGAATTTTCGTAAAAAAAAAAAATAATAATAATAATAATAAAAAAAATTATTGTTTATCCGGTACAATCTTCGGCGCGCTTAGAATCTAAAAACTATTGCATTACTTTCAACTTTTTCTACTTGAAACCTTTTAAGTAGTCGCCGTGTGCCCCGTACCATTCAAATAACTTTTTTCGCAAAGGACGCTCGTGAAGTACAATATATTATAATAAGATCGTAAGAGTGTACGCGTTATATCCCGTTCGCGCCTTTAGTGTTGGCGTGTCGCCGTCGGGGGCGGCGTGCCGCCCGGTCGCCGTCGCAGCCGTCGTCGGCGGCCACCGTCAGCAGGGGGCGCGCACGTATTATTACGTGTCTCCAGGCACGCCACGCGAAATGTTCGCCCGTTTAGTTGTCGAGGCGCTAACTCCGCTGGCCGATTGTCGATCCGATCAAACTTTTCCGCAGTCCCGCAGCAGCTTCCGTCGACCGTGTTCAAGCCGCTTATTATTTATCGAGTATTGTCGCCCGCCGTCATCCAGTCCGCCGCCCGCACGGACATCGTTTTCGACTGCACCGTTGACGTACCGCTTTCACCACGCTTATCTCACGCTTGATTTACGAATACTTCTTTGGTAACTATTACGCAACTCCACATACGTACGTTTCCCGTACAATAATTTCATAAAAATAAAAAATATGAACGAACAGTTCAAATTGTGTAACCAGTTTATATTTTGCCTATGAAAATGAACGAATAAATAAAAATGATTTTATCGGGTCAAGTACCCGAGTACAACAAGTTAACTTTTAAAAATCCCTGCGATTAACCTCGAATGATAAATGTAAAACGGACATTTTCGGCATTTCAAAGTTGGTGTGTTAACATTGTTTGATCGGAAACTTATTTTGGAATTGTATCGAAAATGATGGCTTATAAAAGTCATTGGTACAGGTTCACAAAAATATCAAATAGGAGACTTGAACGTTCATATAATTTTACTTACTTGACTTACTTACCTAACGCCATAAATATTTTTCAATTTACCTGTTATGTTATTTCCGGTTTTTCCCATTTGTTTTTAAAAACCCTTTGGATAATTAAAAAATGACAAATGGCATCAACTCGATAAACTTTCCTTTCAGAAAAGACGCCCTTGATACATCGGAGCATGTTTTCTTTTCGAAATGTTATTTTAGACAAAAAAAAAAAAACTCAAATTTCAGTAAAACCAATAGATTCAAGCTACGCTCCAAAATACAGAACACAAATATAAGTAAGTGGGCTATTAATTTGAAGACAAATTATATTTGATACAGACAGAAAATAAATAGCGATCTACCCGGCTTTACTTGTGTAATAAAAAAGTTTCTCCCCATCTCCGACAAATGGGTAATAAAATGCACGATAGAGAGTTTTTTCGGCCTATTTAAATAATGATAAAATTTACTTGACAGAGCTGTAGCGCATTTATTTGTATATTATTTACGGAAATGAGTAAATTGTGAGTAAATTATTTTGATGTTTCTCGTAAGGTTCAGCCAGCGCTTACGCCCGAAATTATTTTTTTTACAAAACATTTTCTCTACTTTTTATTAATATAATATGCATGTATTATAATATAAAAACCTTTCAGCAAAAATTCTCTAAATGATAGCAAAAACCGTATACCATTCGTTATGTTGTTTAGATCTAAGCGGATTAACAGACACGGATTTCTACTTTGTTTTTTAGTATTGGATTCCGATCTATTGGTTTTATTATTTTTTTTTTTGTAAAAAACCTATTTTACCAGAAATCTTGCTCCAATTGCAAAAATTACAAGATACCTTTTATGTCGAATTTAATATTCAGTTGTTATATTTCATCGTCATTTTTTTAAATTTTCTAAGGGGTTTTTTAACAATTGGGGAAAACCTAATAATATATTTATTATTTTATTAATAACTATTAATTAAAATTAGTGTTGCATTAAAAATTGAAAAAAAAAATCAAATAATTGTTAACTTGATTCTTGAAATAGGTAACTTCCCAGTTTTTTAAATTATATTCGTTAATTACATAATAATAGGAAACATTTTAAATTAAATTTTATATTTATATCAATAAATAAATAATTTTATATTTATGTGTCTTATCTTCGTTGTTACATTAAATAATTAAATATTTCCGCAAGTTTTCAAATGTAAATGCTCTTCGATTATCAGATAAGAGTATTGTACAATGAAAATTATCTCTCGACATATCTACTGAAGTGGTCGGAGCATATTTAAATTACGCAAAGTCGTTGCTTGAATAATCTTTAAAAAATTGATTCATACCCGAAATCTCATCTTCCCCCTGTAAAATGTTTGATATTTTCTCCAGAATTTTAAGACCTTTATTTTTTTCAAAAACTTTTTGTAGTTTTAAAATACTACTTTTTCTTGAGTTACTTTTAACAATTCGCCAATGGAAGGTTCTTCGTTTGTAATTTTACAACGACCATTTTAAGGACTTGTAAATTACTTTTGATATAAGCCAAGTTGTTTTACGCTACATATTCATTGGCAATTTTCACAGTAATAAATTGCGGCTTCGAGCCAACGCGTTAAAATAAGTTTTGGGGGTAATCTGATCCCCGGAGCTATCGATTTAAACAAAACAACACGGTATGTAGCTATACGAAGAATTGTTTTCATATTTGATATCAACTCGTCAACAGAATTGAATTGTCCACGAATTTCTTCGGCTATCCGGCGAAGTGCGTGTACACTGCAAGTGATGTGTATCATTTTGACATATAGATTTTGAGAATTGAACCGGCCTTCACCATGTAAGTAGCTGCGTCGGATAAGAATAGTAAAACGTTGTTGTACATAATATCTCTAGGCCATAAAATGCTCATTGCCTTATTAAAGACTTTACAAATAGTATTATGATTTTTTTTTTCGAACTCTTCTGTGTGCAGGAGAAATAAATGACCAAAATAATTTGACCAGAAAATTCCAACAATAACATTCACCACACATCGTCCGTATACATCACGTGTTTCGCCAACTGACACCCAAATTTGATTTTTTTCAATATTTATTCAATATATCCTTTTCGTAAGGTAGCTTCGAATGGAATACTTTACCCGTATATTTTTCTAAAAACGAACGAAATATTGTATTTGAAAGTTTATTAAACGGTATATTCGTGGCCACCATTGCGTCGCATAAATCCTAATTAAAATCTGTTTTGTTAGGTTGATTGGTTAAAAGCTGTTGTGGTTTCCTTTGAACTGCCGTTTGACACTTTTCGCGTGTTTTTCAGTTCGAATGCGTTGGCTTACGTTAAACTTGTTTTCAAAATTAATATTTAATTCGCAAATTTTATAAAATAATACAAACCCATCAATAGACATTATTATTCAGAACAAAGTTCAGACCTATAGTTTCTTAAACGCGCACTAGTGACTCGTTTTACTTCCCCCGTTTTCAGTATATTATTGTTTATGAAAAAATGTACACCAGCCAGCACGCACGCGAATACAACGGCGATGGATAAACAACGCGCACTGAACAAATATCGAAATTATTATTTAACTATTATCGGCCGCCAACCGTCCGAACTATGTTTATCGGAAATACCTTTATTTTCACAGAACGTTTTATAAATATATTATGTCATATAATTATCGTATCGCCCGCATCGCAACATAATTTATAATTTATATAATACGTTGCGATATGGGTAACGTGACCATAATTTTTTTTTCTTCAAAGCGGGACACCCGCACATTTTAATAAGAAAACTACATAATTTTGCGTAAAATAACATTAATTATTTACGTAAAAAAATGACAACAGAAAAACGCAGTTAATATATTAATCATAATAATAATAATAATAATGTATAATAGAGTACATTTTTCGGCTGGTTTTCTATATTTGTCGGATCCACAAATCTGCTTTAAAATTGCCTGTTTGGTTTTTATGTATGAATGGAACTCTTGACAAGATTTGTTTGTGTTAACCTTTGTTATAAGAATGGCTTTTAATACAGAGACTCCCAACTGAGTTTTTTAATGTCCATATTTGATTCATAAGACAGAACATTCTTTCAACTGGAGCGTCCCTGCCTGGTAGACACAAAATATATTCTACAATTGTAGAAAAATTGACGTGTGAGAGATCATTAGCATTGAGGTGAGATAAAATGAGCACTTGCGTTTGGGAATTTTAAAAAATAAATAATCTCGTAAAGTCGTAAAGAACGTCAACACATTCAGGTACAGCACGTGACAAGGCGACGGAACAACTAAGATAATAATAATATGTGTAGGTAGTCCGTTTGTCTATTTATTGCCAAATCCAGCAGTCGAGATGGCGGCAGCGATAACAACAATTAGCTACAATTAGGACAATTAGGTACTTATTTTTGTATCATTTTTATCTATGTAGACTATGGTTTTAGTGTTTTACAGTATATATATATATATATAGGGATACGTATATTGTATAAATTTATGATTGCGATTTGTGATCAATAAATACCTACTACAAATCGGCTTTTCTTACAACGAGACACTTAGCTTGAAATCGGGTCTGTCTCGCCCAAAGCGGGACGGTATGGTCACGTTAGATATGGGCCATAATATTTTCTGAAAAAAAATTTATTTTTCCAACGCGAAAATTCAAAGCAGTTATGAGTTGTTTATAGCAAATAGGTACATAAAACTGCATTACTATTTTCTTTTTTCGATCGGTCGAAATTTATGTAGTTTTTAATTTTTAAATTTGAATAAATAATTTGAAGTAATAAAAGTATGCAAATGATATAAGCCCCGAACCCTGGTCATATTATACTGCACAGATGGTAGGGGCACTGACTACGGAACTATGTAGTGCAATTTTGTCGTCGGTTTCTTATCATTTTAAGAATATTTGCTTGCATGTCTTGCACCAATGATAGTGGTGACAATCAATTTTAGTGCTTCGATGTGTTAACAATTATTTAAGATCCCATTGAAAAACCCCATCACCATATCCCAAGATAAAACAGCTTCCCTATCATTGTTGTCAATAGAAAATAAGATGCTTAGAAGTATTGATTGGTCAAATATGATAAAACAGTTTGTGAGGAAAACAAACAAGAAAAAAAAGATGTCCCGGGATAATGGGGACTTGTGCAGTCACTGTTATAAGTAATTTAATGTATCCCTGTAAGCAACGATAAACCATTGCTTACGAAAAAATGGTTCTGAACGGAATTCAATTGATAGAGATGCTTTGTCAATAATATATATACGCCATAGTATAGTAACATAATTAAATAGGCTTCATACATTTTCTTTAATAATATTTCTTTAATGTTGTTCTCCGGTTTTCCTATGTTTTTTCCCAGTTTTTCTAGTTTGCTGAGAAAATCGAATAATTACCTCTATAAAATTCCTCACTAGTGAAAGTTCATTTAAGAAACATTGCTACCAATAAAAATCTGAGCAAAATTAGGTAGAATAGTTGTGGATAGAAAAAAATAAGGCTGTAATATATTTTAACTAATACCTACATTTTTTATATTTTCTCGTTTTTTTTTCGGTTTTTCAAATTTGATGTAAAATCTCTTAAGAAAATCGAAAAATTACTTCTCTACCTCCCTAGTAGGATTTCTGGTAGAAAAGTTGCGCACAAAAAAAAAAATAAACATATTTGTAAAGCCATAAGCTTCTTCGTTCCATTTAGAATCTAAAAAACGGATATATTTTGTACGTGGGTGGGTGACTGCTATAGGTGACAAGTTAGGAAATTTATGTACATCTGTACGCAACGATTAACTATTTCTAACGAAAAACTGATTCTGAGCGGATTTCAGTTGATAGTATTGCTTTGTCAACAGTCGAACCTCTATTTAACAAAACGTTCTAGGTATTAGTTAAAAAAAATATTATGGCCAAAGCATATTCATGGGGGGGGATGAGGGGAATCGTCCCTCCATGCATTTATAAAATTATTACTAACGAAAAATTCTTATAAAAATTTGTTTTACATAAAATAGAAAAATTTACATTGTCTCATAATTTCTAAATAAATAATAAATTAGTAATTTTTAAATTTGAGACTTGTTTTTAATTTTTATGGCTAATATAAATTATTAATAGTAACAGAATATGTTAGGAATCAGCAGAACACACATTATCTTATCTGTATTTCATAAAACCAAGGATTTTATATTTACGTATCTATGTCATATTAATATATTATACAATACATTCATTCGTATAGTATACAGTATAAAGTCGTATACTGTACTTGTATACCATTCGTTTTATAAATTTATAAAAATAATACAAATAATTATCTTCCACTACAGATTAAATAGAAAAAAGAAAATTAAGTTTTGATAATTATCCGCCTCCACCTTGGATGACTTCTAGATCCACTACTAATTACGGTCTTTCTATTTACTGTGAACAACTTTTCTACCAGCAATTTTGCTCCAATTTTCAATGATAGCACTTTTTCTGAAAAGAAATTTGACTGGGAAGGTACTTTGGGGAGGTAGTTTTTTGATTTTCTCAGGAGTCTTCGCTTTATATTGGAAAACCCGGAAAAAAACGGGAAAACGTACGAAACACAATGTTAGTTAACAATTATATATTTTAAATTTAAAATCTCGTTAAATTAAGTAAATTTCACAATATCATTAGGTATTATTGTTAAATTAAATTTGTTAACTAAATGCTAGTCGGGTTACCAAAACGGTTAACTTAACTCCAACATTCTCATTGGTTATTATGAAATGTGATAAGTAACTGGTAATATTATTTAATTTGATAATCTGTTATTATTTGACATTTTTTTTTAATTTTATTTGACGTTCCGATTTTCATAAATTGTCAAAATGAAACCAATTTATTGTCGAACGAGAAAATAAGGACTAATTTTATCGAAATTTAAAAAAATCGGCCGATATTAACATATATGACATGTAAGATTCGTCATTGAAAATAAGATTCAAAACGGACCAAGTAACAAAGGAAAAGAACTGACGTCGAAAAAGATTACAGTAAAATGTAATAATAAATTATAATAATATTACCTAATCAACCTATGTTAATTAACTTCTGTTTACTTTATAAAGGGTTATCCAAGTTTTCATTTCTATTGTACTCTAAATGTTCTATATAAAGAAGTTCCTCATCAAATATGTAGTTAATTATTTTATATTATTATAGTAAACTTTACTTAATAGAATCATCGGTTAATTAAGACAATCGTTTAATCCAGATAATTCTTCAATTAACATAATAAACTTATGATTTTAGAGTAATTTCATTACATATTACCATAAATAATAGCAACAACAAATTTTATAAAACGTTTTAGATTATAAAAGTACAAAATATTAAAATTAAATTAAATACAGAATTTAAAAAATATATATATGGACCAGACTAAGCGAATGTTGTTCTTAACTTAGGAATAAATTAATATTATTTCTAAAAAAAATATAATGATTATGGATATTATTATTTTATTTTCATTATATTTTCTTTTTCCAAAAATGGAAACTATTGCACTGTTAGTGTATTGACTATCGAGTCGATCAATTATCAACTCGATAGTCGATTAATGATCTAAGGTAAAAGAGTTTGGTTTTTTACAAATATACTCATGCATAATAAAGACTCAGTTTATACAATTTCATTGTCGATATGAAGAATCACATTTAAGATCTATGAATAACAAAAATTAGTGATATTATTAAAATCTTAAATTTTAAATTTGTTTGCTCGATAGTACTTTATTTGATTCATTTATCGAAATTTTCAGTGGTATACAATGGCGCAACCAACATTTATTTTTGAAGGAGAGAGAGGTATGAAGTTGAAAAAAATCAATTTTAGATGGTTTTTGGTGGGGTGGAGAAGATAAGGTTTAATTAGTAAAATCTTTAAATTGTTTAACTTTAATTTATAGACAACCCATATTGGAGAACAATTTAGACTTATTTTATTTAGGTATTTAAATATACTTTACTCATAAGTACATGTTGGGCTATTTAAACCTTCGGGATGTTTTTAGTTAATAATTTTAAAAAAAAACACAAATTATTAATTTTGAATAATTTGTCGTTTATTTTAGAAATGGAAATTTATGCTGATTACTTTTAAAAATAATATCGCGTAAATGATCGCCTTCATAGCGAATGGCGTAATTTGCTCGTTTTTTCGGCATTTCCCATCACTTTTCGAAGTGTTTCAGGCTGAAAGCGGCCATTTCCTGTCATATATTATCTTTCAATGTTTCAGTGTCTGTGGCTTGTCGACATAAAATCTAAACTTCAAATAACTCCATAGGAAAAGTCTGGAAGCGTTAAGATCTCGGAAGTCAGTCGAAATCATCATTTTTTGAAATTAAAAGTCCGAGGAACAAATGATGCAATAAAGCGTACGTAGATAGAGCAGGCTGTGGTGCTATTTTATTGAGACCAATGCCGTTCATGCCATTATCAGTCAGAAATATAATCAAAATATCCGTTTTCATGGTCCGATAACGCTCCCCATTGTTGGATACGGCTGCTCCAGTATTTCATTCGAAAAAAAACCAATGATTGTTTTCGCAAAAACTCCGGTCCAAAAAATCATGCGTTAATTGTTAAAAGGTTGTTCGTGGATTAATTGAGGGCTTTCATTGGTGTAGAACAAAAAATGTTGTTTATGTATGGCCCTATTCAACCTGAAACACTACGAAAAGTGATTGAAAATGCGAAAAACGAGCACATTACGCCATTCGCTCTGAATGTGACCATTTAGGCGATATTTTTTTTCAAAAGTAATCAGCACAAATTTCCATGTCTAAAATAAACGAAAATTTATTCATAAATTAATAATGTGTGTTTTTTTTTTTATTTATTACCAAAAAATATCCCGACGGTTTAAATTGCCCATCCTGTTTAATAATAATACAGATTTACAGTCTAAAATTAATTTTTCGAGCAAAGTGCCTCAACATTAAGCACTGAATCTGGTTTAACTTCAATATCTGTATATATGTTTAAAGTGGCCATTCCAATAAGTTTCTGCTGTTTTGTAGTGTTTCTTAAATACGTTTTTAGCCTCCTAAGTGTAGAAAATTATATTTACGATGATAGTTGTTATCATTTATTCATACACGATGTTACAACGTTATGTTTTAAATTGGTATGAAAATCATACAACTACGTAATACATAGAATTCGTAAAAAACTCACAAATATATTTCGCTGAGAGGGGGACACAACCCACTACACCCCCCCCCAGTTGCGCCATTGAACTAGTATAAACTCACGTTCTTGTTCGTTTTATTTTTCAATTTTTACTGATCTCTGGGTTACCTTAGTAACAATAGAATAACCATAACTAATCCTACTCCACTTAGAATATTTATTTGTATACCGAAATTTCATGATTAATCATTTAATGAAGTATAAAAACTAAATTATCCTGCATATCTTACCTTCCTTATTCATCTACAATAGTAACCTATTTGTGAGCAGTATCAACATTTTTCTTTTCTTAATATTTTTTAATTTTGGGATTTTGACGTATAACAGTTAATTTATATTTGCGTGAACCATAATATTATCGTGGATTGATTTCACAAACAATTCTTGTGTCAATGTTGTCAAACGTTTTTCCGGGTCAATCATATTATATTTGGTATGTATTTATTAAAACCTATCAATGTATAAGTAAAGAGAGTGGTCCAATTCTACGATCGGATTACAAAGTGAAATCAAATTTCATTTTTAACATTTTGTTCTTCTGGGACGTATGTAGAGATCCTAATAATAAATTATATTGTTAGAATGGATATTATCACTAAAAGAAAAGTACAGGCTTTTAAAATAATGATACGACCGAGTGACATTGAGAATTAAATGAAAAAGATACTATTTGTGTGTGGCAACACAATGAGAGTAAAAATATTTGTTTGTTTCACAATGAATTATTAAATTTTAATATTTTATGCATATTTGTTATTAACAAATGATAATTCAACAGTGATGAGAAGGCAGTGGTGGATTTGAGAGAGGACAATATTAGTTAAAAAAAAATAACAACAAATTAACAAAATCAAAATAATGAAATCGTTATTGCCGTTTTCCTACGTTTCTTTTCGATATAGTCCGATTATAATGAAAACTACTTAGAAAATAAAGAAGCTGTCCTAGAATAATGTGGACAGGTGCAGCCACTGTTGTAGATAGAAAGGCAGGATATAGAAAGCAATTAAATGTATACCTATAAGCATTGTTAAACCATTGCTAATGAAAAAACAATTCTGAGCGGTGTTAAGTTGATAGTGATACTTTGTCAACAATTTATGTGTTATATCATGGTCAAATATTTAAATAGGTATTATATATTTTATTTTATAATATTTATTTAGTATTGGACCAAGTTTTACGTTTTTCCCGGTTTTCCCAAATGACTATCAGTTTTCTTTTTACAAAAAGTGGTATCATTCTAAATTGGAGTGAAATTGCTAGTGGAAAAGTTGTACACAGAAATTAATATTGGAATATTTTACTAATACATTTCATTTTCCCGTTTTTCCTTCTTTTTATAGTATAGTTAATATAGTAATTATAGTAATTTAAGTAATTATATCAACAAGAAATATAATATTAAATAATTATCAACAAAATCCTCAAAAGTATTAAATATCATTAAATAACCGAACGGTATGCGAGGTGAAAATAATAAGGTGGATAAAATTTACCCATCCCAGGTAAAAATAATGTGGGGGTAAAATTCGCCTGTTAATGTTGGTGAAATTTGACTTCGCAAAATTTTACGTGATGTAAAGTAACTTTAAAACTTTTAGGTATAATCTACAGCAGCGGTTCTCAACCTATGGTACGCGTACCACTAGTGGTACGCGAAAAGCTCATAGGTGGTACGCGAAGAAAATTTCTCTTTATAAAAAAATTTGGAATGAATCATTAAATATTATTTGGTTTATTTGATGGTGTGGAGGTCGTTTGTAATCGTAGCAATTAAGATAGCGATATTCTATATATATATAATATAAATCGATAAACTTTATCAAATATACCCGATAAAGCGTATTCTTAATTCACAATAATGCGTTTTTACCTTAGTTTCGTGAGTTCTTTCAGTTTATTCACGAGTGTCATACGAATTGTTTGCATCAAGTTTATTTTATATTAAAATTTTACATTTTTATGTAGTTTTTTCTAACTTTTTTGTGATATAAAATTAAGTAAAATGAAAAGATTTTTCGAAAGCGGAAGCTCAAATACTAAAAAACAGAAAACACAGGCGAATCGTAAATATGACGATAGTTACTTACAATTTGGATTCGTTGTAAAATTTGGTTCTGAGAATTCTACTCCGTTACCTCAATGTGTAATTTGTCAAGAAACACTTTCGAATCAAAGCATGAAGCCATCGCTACTTAAGCGCCACCAATTATCGAAGCATCCAGAAACAGAAAATAAACCTATTGAATTTTTTCAGAGAAAAGTTACTATTTTCCGAAAGGAATCGAAATGCATGTCTAGTTTTACGAACTTTAATGAAAATATCGTTAAAGCATCTTATTTAGCAAGTTTAATTATTGCTAAAGATGGAAAACCACACACAATTGGGGAAACATTAGTGTTGCCAGCAGCAAAAGAAATCGTGCGATGTGTTCTTGGAGACAAGGCTGCAAAAGAGATAGAAAAAGTGTCACTTTCAAACGATACAGTCAAAAGAAGAATTGATGACATGTCGTCGAATATAAAAGAAAAAATATTGCTTTATGTGAAAGATTGTAATTTCTTTGCTCTACAAATTGATGAGAGTACTGATATTGCTAACATGGCTCAATTAATTGTATTCATACGTTTCGATCGCAATGATGAAATTATTGAAGAGTTTTTGTTTTGTAAGCCTTTACAAACCCACACAACATCAGAAATTATTTTTACAACCATTAATGAATATTTGATTGAAATAGATCTGCCGTGGAGTAAATGTGTGGGTTTTTGTTCTGATGGAGCAAGGGCAATGACTGGAAGGCTGACCGGAGTTGCAACAAGAATAAAAAAAGTTGCCCCATTATGTAAAACTATGCATTGCATGATTCACCGGCAAGCATTAGCATCCAAAAACATGCCTAGAAGTTTAAAATTAGTTCTTGATAGTGCTGTCAAAATCGTAAATCTAATCAAAGCCAGACCTCTCAATTCAAGATTATTCACAGTATTATGTAACGAAATGGGCAGTACTCATAACTCTCTTCTTCTCCACACAGAGGTAAGGTGGCTTTCACGAGGAAAAGTCCTCACCAGACTATTCGNTTATTTCGCAAGTATCTAAGAATGATCTTTCAGCATTCGAGACACTTAACACATTTTGGAACGATAACGAAGTTCAGCCAAATTCAAATATAATTACAGACATTTCGGAACACCTACAATCACTAAAATCCAATGTTTTACAATATTTCCCTGAGGATAACTCAGAAATGAAATGGATCATAAACCCTTTCGTAGATGATTATATTAAGAATATTCCAGATGGCATTTTGGCAAAAGAATTATTTATTGACTTAACCAGTGACTCTACCCTAAAAACCGCTTTCAATAACAAAAATATCACTAATTTTTGGCTGGACGTGAAAAAAGAATACTCGGCATTGTCCACACAAGCTTTACAGTTTTTAATCCCTTTTGTATCAACATATCTGTGCGAAAAAACATTTTCTGACTTATTGTACATAAAAAATAAATATAGAAGTAGATTAAACGTAGAAAGTGATTTAAGACTTAAAGTTACCAATTTGGAGCCCGATATTGATGTCATCGTTCGTTCAAAACAACACCAATCGTCTCATTGAAGTAAAAAGTAAACCATAATAATTATAATAATTTTACATATTTAATTTGATTTAATTTAATTTCTTTTTGTGCATTAATTACTTTATAGTTTATTATATATACATATTTATTTTATATTATCTCATTTTGTAATTCCTAATAAAATAAAATTCTATACATGTAACATAAACGTATACATTATTAATAAGCAAAAAAATGGTCAGGTGGTACGTAGAAATTTTCAAGTGGTGTAGGTGGTAAGCGACTATAAAAAGGTTGAGAACCGCTGATCTACAGTTTATGTACTTTTATACTTATTTTATTCCGAAAAATCTAATTTGAATATCTCTTATTTAATAATAGTCAAATCTTAGTATGTAAATATTCCTATTTTAATATAATAAAAGTTTTCAAAAATATATCATGTGTCTTTTTAATTGTACAATTAAATTATTACTGATAACAGTCTGATAAGAAGCGCATGGCGTAAGAACTAATCGTGTGTATTATTAGGTATTATTTAATTATGTACTAAAAACATTTCCACGTTTGGTTTGTCTATTATTTTATTATTGAAAATATAAACATTGTTACAAAAATAACAACAATAATTTAATAAAAAAGCAAATATTTATTTATTAGCTTTTTTTTGTTGCAACTTCAATTCTATTTTAGGTACTACAAAAGAATCGTTTCGGATTCTAGGAAAATGTTACACGAACGAGACGAAGCTATTGGCGTTTTTTTTTTTTTTTGATAATAATGTGTATTTTTTCCTTGCAAAATATATCTTCGGGCATTTTATAATATAAATTTTGTGCTTAGTTTTGCGTATCAATTTATATTTAATAAATACGAGTAGCTAATTGATTGCAGATAATAATAAGTACCACCCTACATTCGGCGCAAAGTTATTACCGAACTGTAATAAAAAAAAACGAGATTCCAAGACTTCTGAACTTCTAATTCATATTACATTTAAAAAATAAAATAATATTTATTGTTCATAGTTTACTTAAAAAATAAAATACTAAAAATTCCATAGATTCCCTCACGAATTAAATATTTCTTGTTTAATTGATTTTGTATAATTTTTTTCAGAACATTTAAGTTGGGATTCTCTAAAGGAGCAAAGATGGTACTCTCTTCTTCAAAAAATATCATTAGCAGTACAGTTTATTATCATGGTCATGACGGTGTGCCTGATATTGATCGTAATCTACAAAAGAAAATGCAAGGTAAAATTTTCATTAAAAGTCTTATACTTTATAGTGTAACTAAATAACCCTTTAAAAATAGTTGGATATAAAATGGCAACGGTGTCACAGTATTTTAATACCATATTATAACTTCGGTGGGTGATAATCACCTAAAGGCATAATTGCCAACCTGTAATGTAACAGACAATTAATATTGCGCTATGCAATTTTGATAGCTGGATTAAAGTTAAAATTTAATCAAGAAACGTTAAAGATGATAGAAATTATGTGTTTATTAAAATTAAAAACCGATTGTGATGATATTTTTCTTCTTTCATCTTTATTCGATTTAGATGCTTCCAATTTGGAAACTGAAATTCGTGTACTTAAACAATAAATATACTTATTAGAAAGTAACAAAGCAAATTGTAAAAAGTAAATTGATTGGTAAACTATCTCTGGAACCAGCAGAGAAGTTTTGTTTTTTTTTTTTATTGAAAAAAATATACAAAATATACAATCTGTACATAAAACAAATTGCATTAAGTAAATTAGTGAACAAGAATGATAAATGACTGGGAAACGTGGAGCAGGGAAGCTATCCCGTGATAGGACCTTTTAAGAAGTTAAATTTTGTAATGTATTTAGAGCTTTAAAATCATTCATGGTCATTCCTGTGACGACTTATTCATGAGAAAGATTATTTTCAAAATTGAGCACAGTAAAAACTAAACTTGGTAGTGGTATGTTGCAGGAACGTTTAGATAACCTTTTAACTATGTTCATAGAACAGAATATGTACACAAAATGCATGCTGTTTTTTAATAGTAGGTATTACTAACCTAAAAATGTGAACTAATACATATAGTTAACATTTTCCTGCCCTCCCCCCCCCCGTTAAGAGGGTCTAGTACCAAATATGATTGCGCATGCGCGTGTATTATTACCTCGGTGGGTATTAGTCACTAAAATCATGTACTCCTGCATTTTATTATTTTAATTTGATTCAAACCAATGTATTCATTTTTTTTAAAGTCGATGTTTCACTATTTTAGATTCTGAGCAAAACGAGGAATTTATTGGTTGTACAGTTTTTCTACCTTTATTAATTTTTTTTCTGTGAATAACTTCTTTACCAGAAATTCCGCTCCGATTTGTAAGTGTAGCATTTTTTTTGAAAGGAAATTTACCTAACTTGGTACTTAAAAAAAATTATTTTTTTTTGATTTTCCCAAGGGCTTTCATAATAAATGAAAAAAAACGATAAAGACGTTGGAAAAACGAGAAAATGTACGAAATGTATTATTTTAAAATCGTAAATATTACGGCCCTTTTAAAATATATATAACTGAACTCTGCCCAAAATCGTTTTGCGTTAGCCAAAAAACACCAAGAAATATGCACAACTATTATATTGACTAGGTGTTATGAATTATTACTATTACTCAAAGTAAATTAGACAATATATACTGTGGCTTGGTGCAAGAAGGGTAAAAAAAAAAAACGTATTCCTCTCTTCTTCTCAACGCCGAATGTCTTTTATAATAAATCATTATTTAACTTGTTGCAAGTGATAGTAAATCAAACTAGTATCGTTAAAAATACGATAAGCGGTACTATAAGTATATTATTTTAATCATTAGTTAATTTTTTTAACTTTTTTAATTAAACAATTTTAAATTTAGATAAAATTTGAAAAATTTGATTTTTTTATACATATTTATGGTTGTTTTAAAAATAAATTTTAAAAATTGAACAACTTACCTTGAATTTTCAAATGGAAGCAACAAAAAATCATGGAAATTGTATAGATATTTTTTGGATTTTTTTATGATTTGTAGTTTGTGAATTTTAGCTTTGGTATGAAAAACCAGAAATAACATTTACGGAATAACTATTTTTTTTTCTGCAGACGATTTCATCGAGTATGTGGACCGTATTGTGTACGATCATATTGGGTTCCTTAATAATGGACGTGGAAGTAAGTATATAATATTAAAATACATTTGCTCAACATCCCCTGGTAACTATATCAGTCTATTATTGGTTGTTTTTTGGAGACATCTAATTCTGTTCTTAGAGTATGACTGTAGTAATGTTGTCTACCCTTAGTAGAAATTGATTAAGCTGTGTGTATAAACAAATAAGTGAACAGAAGTTCACTTATTATGATATTCTACTATCAATAATTATTAGTGTTATTGTATATGCCGGGTTTCAGTTATTGTCTCGTTCGTATAAATTACTATTAAAATATTTCGCGTTGGTGCACTATACGCGTGCATTAACACCATGTTTGTTCTGGTTAATTATTCATTCATTGCTATTAATTTAAATAATTAATTTTGACTTCTCTGATTATTTATTAGTTAATTGTTTGATTATCATTCATATATAATACATATATGAAACCAGGACGAAATTACTTTATATAATATCTTCCCTTCCCAACCTCCTACCTACTACAGTGATACACCCGTCCTTAATATTCATTTTTTTTTTTGAACTGGAAACGTTGAAACGCATATATAACGTGATATAACGCATATATACACGGTACCAAAAATCAAAATTGTTTGTTGGTTAAAAAAAATATTAAAATTTACTACCATAAGATTTGTAATTTTTGTTTATTATTTATCAAATAATATAATATTAATAGTGGCGATGGCGTCGTTTTCATTTTAATTTTCAGGTGGTGTTGCAGTATTTTACGCCGACTGTACCCCTGTGTTTAATGACGTCTTGGCTGCGGGAATTAGGATTCGTCATTTGCTACGGGGCAATCGATTTGAAATTATACAGGTAAATCACTGTAGAGACTATTAGTCCAGTAAAAATAAACATTCAACTTCGGGAAATAATTCGCATAAAGCTGAACGTTGGTACAGACCTTAAGTACATCATTATAAATAAAATTGTAAAAGTCCCCAATAATTACTCTGTTGTTACAAATATCATTTAAGATCAAACGTCGCAAATATAGGTTTTTCTCAATTATCTCTTAAACTGTAAGTGTTTTTATAAAAAAAATCTCGAAATTTTTAGATCAGACGATTATCTAAAAAAAAGCTGTATACTTTTTTTTTTTGGTTACAAATAGTAGTAAATTCAAGAGCTTGGGATTTCAACATTTAAAACAATTATAATCTTCATAAATTTAAAATATTTTACAATTTCAATTTCGTTAAAATGTTTATTACAAATTAATCAAATTTGCTGTATTTTAAAATCATTTTTATAGCATAAACTCCAACTGAAAATTAAAAACACGTATAGTAATGATCATGTCAAAGAAATGCAAAGTACTAAAACTAAAGTATACTCGTCGATGTTCGAATGCGCGACTGAGATTACACGAATAAATTTACATAAATAAATCTATTAAATACATTTATTTGATTATTATAAACGGTCCAAACAAGTATAATATAAAAATATTATTTTAATAGAAAATAATTATCACTGAACACTAGCAATAATCGTTCTAATCGCCGTGCTGCCGGAGTCGTTTTCAAACAGTGGTGGTAACGATGGTATATAATATTATACGGTACGATGTGTTATATACTCGTAAACATGATAGTGCTGTTTATTTGTATTTTCAATTATTTCAATTAAAAACGAATACAAATTTTAGCAAGAGTAGGATCGTTGACAGCTTTTGAGATTTTCATATATGATGGTGCACTTAAGGTACTAATTATTACGAAGTTAACATTTGTTTTTGCTATTTTGACTGAGCTATGTAGACAAGTTTACCAGATATCATTCTTTCCCCAGTAGAAAAGTTTCTGAACTATCTATATAGTTTTAACAAACATTTTAGAAAATTGTATTACATCGAATCGTATTAGGTACTTTTTCGTATTATAGTATATCAACTATTTTTGAAATATATTAGAATATTGTAAAATATCGTACGAATTAAAACAAAATTGTATAAAAATACATATATGTATATGTTACGGCTTAAGTTCGAATTTGGATAACATGCGCATTATCCGAATTCGGACTTTTGCCGTGAATAAAAACTGTTATGAAATGGATTATGTATGCATTATCCGGCTAAAGTAACTTTAGCCATCGTGTTATGGCTAACATAAAATATTATTAATAAATTCATAATATATATTAATTTTAATAAAATTAATTAATATAAATTAACAGTGAAATATTAAAATATAATTTATGCAATATTAAATTTATTTTTATTAGATACAAAATTTATGTATTAGATATTATCAATTTTATTTATTAAATAACAAATTTTCATTATTTATTTACACAAGGTAAACTTTCATGGCATTTAGAATCGTATCAAATTCTTTTTTGATTTTTTTTTTACATTTTTGCTTCATTTGGCAAGGCTCACAAATCTTTAAATACATTAATACAATTTCTTGTGCGATAATTTTATACCTCTTCTTTGTCTCAGCAATCATTCTGTGTTTCTCCCCTTGCCCTATACTATTATGCATTTCATGAACAATATCGTACATACTTTCATTTTGAACGTAGTAGTAGACTGTTGAAATGATCACTGTCTATAGGATAAATCAATATATTTGTCTTCCCCGTTAATAGTTACTACATCGTATTTTTTTAAACGTTGGTAATCTGTGCTCGGTTTGATTTCGCGTTTTTAATTTCTAATATTAATTCTGAATATTTTTTTGAGATAAATAAATCTAATTTTGCTTTTTAATGCAATTAATTTATTAAACACACGTACAAATTATTTTTTGAACACATTATACCTCCACGTTCCACTCCAAACACAATTCAATTTGAACTGACGTTTTATTATAGGTTAGGTAGATAAGTACCCTTAATATAATATGGGAAAATAAACATCGAACGGTTACGATGAAATGATTGCCAGATAAGTGGTAGTGAGAGATAGTGTTATGGTGTATTGTTACTATTATTTATTATTATTGTTATAGCAAGTTAAAATGCCATCTTATCTTTGTACGGGTTTTACGTCATAAAAAGAGCACCATTAGTAATTTCATATCTTTCATTTAGTGCTGTTGAAAATATAATATAATACCTATCAAGTTTTGCACATTTTTTCTTACCATTTACTTCATCTATCCTTCAATGGTTAATGTACGAAACTATGATTTTAAATTTTATATGTTTACATTATCCAACTAGTATAGATAATGGTATACGTTAGCCATGTTTCGGACTTTAGCCGTGATATATACATATATATATATATATATATATATATATATATATATTATAAAATATACAGTGTCCCAGGAAGATATACTCATTGCAATATCTCCGAAGATAAAAAACTTAATCAAATATTGTTTTTGTTTTTTTTTTTTTTTAATATTACTTACAGGGATAAGGATTACTAAAATTTATATTTCAATTAATTTTTTATGTTTTAGTATGATGTTGGTATAATGTTGACGTATCAAATTTTATTTTCATTAAATTCGTGATTTTAAATTAATTTTTAAGTTCAGATAAAAAAGACTGACATACTTAGCACGATAGTGGGCTACTGTTGTAAGTGAAATTGAAAGGTAGAAGGGAATTAAATTTATTTCTAAACGCGACGATAAACCATTTGGAGGGAAGTTTCATTTATAAATGTACGTACATTTTCCCGTTTTTCCTAAATTTTTTCCCGGTTTTCCTCAATTATTATGAAAACCACTTGAAAAATCAAAAAAATCTTATTGTAATAAGAAGATAAAATTTACTTTTAAAAAAGGTGCTACATCTACTATATCGGAGCAAGATTGACGGTAAAAAGTTTTTCGCAGAAAAAGAAAATTAGTAATTAATTTTAAATTTAATTTAATTAAAATTAAATTACCAATACATTCTTCGTTACGTTCCGAATCTAAAAGTGTACAGTCAATTAGCCATAATAATAATAATCAATTAGCGAATAGGATTATAGCCTGCTGCATAATTATAAGTAATTTTCTCTGAACTTTAAACAATTATTAATATCACGAATTTAGTGAAAATGAAAAATTGAACCGATAAAACTTTAAGAAAGTATAAAATAACAATCTTTAAAGTTTTCAAAAATAATAAAATAAAAATTTATTTTTTAGTTTTTTTACCAAAATATAAATATTTAACTCAAATATAAATATTTATAGTCCTCATTCATATGAGTAACATAAAAAAAAAAATTAGAATTTGATTAGGTATATTTATTATCTCAGGATATATTGCAATGGTTATGTCTTCGTGGGATACTCAGTATATACTTAAATTTAACAAAACGTTATACAATATATTTTACGGTGAAGTCTTGTCAACTATATTTTCGTCCCCAACATCAGATCTGCTAGTATTAGTTCGATTATCAGCTTCTATTATGTAAAGTTCGATGTCGATATTATATATAAATACCTGATCTGTTTCTAAAAGCATAATATTAAATATTCGGTTTGTCCGTTTCGTATTATACAGGATACTGAAGCAGTTCCGTACCAGGAAAGCCCATTGCTGGGTGATAAGAGACAGGGATTTGCTCAGATATCTGTCGTTTGCCGTGACAGTAACCGTCATTTACTTACTCGCTTGGACCACGGTGTGTCTAGACTTTTTCTACGAGGGCGGAAAACTATTGTATCAGGACGCCAAAACCGTTGCTTGCAAACCGCAATGGTGGAATCATATCACGGAACTTGGTAAGTTTACGGTGGCGTCATGCAGTCTCTTAAAAAATGTATTCGAAAATCATTCGATTCGATTATTATATGATAGCCTGCTGATCAAGTAGTTCTAGTCGGGTTTTCATCGGTTAGTGCAGATGAAATTTGAACGTGTATGTATCGTCCTATTCATTTATAATATTGTAGAAAATATACTTACTGAAATCCGAGGGAGGTTTAAATACCATCTATATAAATACTAATAATAATATAATGAACCCTTGGGGTAGAAAAATCAATAGGCGCGCAATATCAGGGTCTGTAAATTTGTTGTTTCGTCGAATGTTCATATACGTAGATGGCGAGGACAAAACGGACGTGCAATAAACCGCCGCCACCACGACGCACTGTGACAATATTAAAGAAATTGTAGCGGCGGCACGTTAATCGTATGCTTAGAAGATAAGAACCATCATTGCCTGATGTGTTTTTATATTTAAATTCTGAGCGGAGCAATGGATGTGTTGGTTTTATTATATGTGTGTTTTTTTTTTGATTGTAAACTACATTTCAACCAGAAAAAATATTAAAAAGATTAAAAACTACCATAGAAACAATTATAATAAAAAAATCTAATGAAATCAATAGGTATATATTTATTAGAACGGTTTCATTTAATTATGTGATTTTTTTAAACTTTTACTATATTAATAATAATTATTGTCTGTAACAACTTATATTATTATTACTATACCTAAAGATTTATTATTATTACTTGTGTTACGTATTAATTTACTTTAACCTTTTAAAATATTTAAATATAATGGCTGTTATGTGATTTTTAGATTCTCAATAAATTCTGAATGATTTAATAAAAATGTTTATTTTTTTTTCTGTGGGCAACTTTTCTACCAAAGATCTCGCTCCGAATTTTAAGTGTAGCATTTTTTCCGAAAGAAATTCGGACTGGAGAGGTACTTTAGGGAGGTAATCTTTTGATTTTCTCAGGAGTTTTCTCAACAAATATGAAAAACAAAAAACAAATCTAAGGAAAAAGTAAGAAATTTAGGTATAAGTTTAAAAATATTTTGGTCTTAGTTTTTCCTGTAAAAAATTTTTTTACTAGAAAATTTGCTCCAATTTCTGACAGCACCTATTCTAAAAGGAAACCAGACTGGGAAGATATTTTAGGGTAGTCATTTTTCGATTTTCCTAAGAGTTTTCCCAGCAAATGTGAAAAACCGGATAAAAACATGGGAAAACGGGGAAATTCGGATCAATATTAAACAAATATTATTAAAGAAAATATATAATGTCTATTTAATTATTTTACTATAATACGGCATATTTATTGTCAAAAAACCATCACTATCAACTGAACTTCGCTCAGAATCGGTTTTTTGTTAGTATTGGTTTATCGTTTACAGATTTACATTAAATTTCCTTTTGTTTCCTACCTTTCCAACTTTTCACCTACTGCAGCACTCATCCCTATTATCCTACGACAGCTTTTTTAAAACTAATTTATTAGTTTTATTATTAACTTATTGACTGTGATAAATTATATTATTATTAATATAAGGTATTACTTTAGGTGCATGGTTACCAAACAATATTTGACGAAAACGACTGAGACGCGTCTCCCACTTTACACTATTTCCTTTATTCCGCGAGACTGGTCTCTATAAATTCGCCCATTAAATTTCATGTTAGGAGGTACTAATGTATCAAGTATACGGGGCACGTCATAATGAAACGTCTGATACATGGTTAATTTAGGTCCTTGAATATCATGTGTGTTTACTTAGACAAAAATCGTGTTTGCATGTTTATAGCTGAACTCATGGTGTTGGCCGTGGGCTTCTACTACGGGTATTCGGCCCGAAACGCCAACGTGCTGTTCGACGAACGCCATTACCTCTACTACGCCATAACCACCGAATTGACTTTTAGTTCCATATTCTACGCCATCCGTGCCCTCTACCCAATCTCAATGTTCCAGAATATCAAATTCGTCGTCGCGATTGTCCGTGGCATGTTAACCAACCACTTCGCTCTGCTCATCATTTTCGGACCGAAGGTACGTATACGTAATGATACGAAGATGTATAAAATACATTTATACATTTGATTATACACAATGTATAGAGTTATATTATTAAGGGTATAAAATAATTTATTTTTCCTGTTTATTTGCCCCCACCGCGCTTAAAGGGAATCGCGCTAGAATTGCTTCCTGGGCCTGAAGAACTTTTTATTTGTGGTTATCATTCTATTCTTACTTACAAACACCACATATATATAGTTATTAGGTATATATCTATGACGATTACGAAACTTTCTAATTTTCAACTATCAAACGTTAGCAGACATCATGGTAAGGTACTGGTTTTTAGTGTGCTAGAGTACTCGTCTTACAATTGTTGTTATACGATTGTTGGCGTACTAGTATAACTAGTGATAATGCCGCGGCGTACCATAAATATTTGTCGTTTGTTTTTTTCCCCCCAATTATTTTTGAAAACCCCTTGGAAAATGAAAAAAATCCATCCCGATGCAACAACTAGATAAAATGTGATTTCAGAGAAGTACTACACCAGATACATTGGAGCAATTATCTGTTTGAAATTTGCTCACAGACACACACACAGTCACAAAAAAAATGGCTGATTCTGGGAACGGGTATACCACTGTTGTAAGTTGGAAGTTGGGAAGGCAGAATCACAAAGTTTTTTAGTTTATACCTGTAATCAACGGAAAACAATTGCTAACGAAAAACGATTTGAAGCAAAGTTCGGTTATGTATGTTTTGAAACGGTGTAATATGTATGATTTCTGACAAAATTTGATTTTAAAACTTAAAATAGTATTACTTTGTATTTTTTATTTTCGAAATAAACTTCTTAATGAATTTCCATACATTATTGTTTATTCTAAATATTTTATCTATAGGGTACCTATTAAATACAAATTGCGTACAAAATTCGCAAAATTAAAATGCCTATAAACTGCCATAAATAATATTTGGGTAAACTACAAAATTCAAATTTAAATTTCAAACACAACTTGACTATTATTTTATGTTATATTTTGACCGTTATTTAGAGTGTCCTCTAAGTTTTCTGTCAACATTTCAAGTCTACGAATATTTTTAATTGAATTATTACAAAAAATATAATTTAAGATAATAAAAATTATTATTTTTGTAAATTTTTCGGTTCTATCTACGATTTTGTTCAATTATTAATAAGGCAAATTAAATTTGCTTTATAGCTTAGTCAGGGGTCGCCAACCTTTTCCAACTAGTGAGTGACATTCAAAATTTTAAGTCTGGACTAAGATGATCAACATAATATATTTATTTAGATTTCGGGCATATTATTTATATTTTTAAATTCATTCAGTATAAAGTAGGTATGCATTGTACATAGTATATACTATATATTATACAGAGTGATCAATCTATCGTAAGACACACGTAATCTCGGAAAGTATTAACTTTTTGCGTAATTTGTTTTCTAGAATATTTAAGAAACAAACTGTTCTACAATTTTATATTTATGTTATTTTTGTCACCCTTATTTTCAAAGGTAAAATTACCTATTTTTGATTTTCAAATGGCTACTTATATTGAAAATTCCATAAATAAATGAAGTATTAGTTAAAATAATCGTCGGTGTTCAAGTTTTTGGTTTCCGTCAATCCATTGACGAGATATTCCATTTTTAAGTTTGGGTTTGGCGAGAGAGTTGGTTCATTACAAACACGCCATGCACCGACCGCCATACAAATGATAATTACTCTCCTCCAACCACAACTAAGTGAAATATCTCGTTAATGAATTGACGGAAATAAAAAATGTCACCAAAGTTTATTTTAACTAATACTCCGTCTATTTATTGAATTTTTATTATAGATTGTCTTTAAAAATCAAAAGTAGGTAGTGGTTTTACCCCTAAAAATAAGGATGATAGAAATAACATACATTTAAAATTGTAGAGCAGATTGTTTTGAAAATTTTCTAGAAAATAAATTCCGGAAAAAGTTAATTGTTTCCGAGATCATGAGTGTCTTACGATAGATTGATCACTCCGTATATATCTATGTCTTATATTTTTAAAGTTAACTTTATTATGTGAACAATATGTAAACATTTTTTTTTATAAATTATGTGATAGTTTACATTGATTCTCTGCTAGTTTTGAGAATTCAGGTGTGTAATTAGAAACAGCTGCTCGTAAACTTGAATGCAAATTTTTGTTTGTCATTCTTGATCGATGTACTCGTATTTTTTTCTTCGAATACATCGTACTCGAAAATATTGACCCACGTAGTCGAGTTAAACCAAAAATGAAGTTATAGGAGCAATATATCGTATATTTGAGTATTTTTGAGTACTTGCGTGCTTCTATGTAAGGTATCATAGTGCTGAAGATTACAAAAATAATATTTTATTATCTGATTATTTAAAACATGGTGGACCGATAATGGTAAAATTAATTTTTATTACGATTGACCTATATTCCTAGAAAGATCGATCAGTCGATCATGATCGTGATTGGCCAACTGACCAATTCATTCAAGGGAGGATATTTTGATAATGGAGGACCTAAATTTTAAAATGTACTTTTTTTTGTTTTTTTATATATGGTCACCATACGTATACTTCATAACTGTTAAATATATCCAGACATAAACGAATCAATTATATTATAAAAACAAATAGTTGATTTTATTTTTTCAATTAATGGAATTTGTATAGAAATATTCTGGTATTTAAATTATAATCATGGGATTCGGGTACTAGCATTAACATTTAGAGTACTAATCCTTAATCGTTAGCACCCCAGCGATTTGTGTCAATAGTAGATGTAGGTATAAACATTAAAAATAATAAACCGATGGTGGAAATACTAGTATACGGTTAATCATGCACGTATTGATCACGAACGCAAAACGAAAATATTTGTTTATAAATTAACGGTTATCTATATTTCCATAAATATCTTCAACGTATAAATATCTGTGGCGAGTTCTATATTTGACACACAAAGTAAATTTTCTCTAGTGTTAATGACCTGTCATACTAGACAGGTCATTAACATATAAATTACACTGTGAAAAAATTAATACAAGAAATAGATTATTACGTAAGCTAATTGGATCTCCTTAGGGTGCGGGAGCGTTATTAAGAGTTTGGGCTTTAGTTTTCTGTTTCTCAATCAGAGATTTCGCAAGTCCTGTGAGGGAAGATCTATACCTAATCGATCCATACCGGATACGGCTGACCGTAATATTTTATTTTTTATCTATACATTTTTATTTATGTATTTACTTACGAGTATTAACTATTTTGATAATTTAATTTTTACTTTATTATTTTATTATTTAATGTTAATCTTATATTATTTTATATCAAGTTAATCCTTTTGTTTTACTCATATGTATATTCTATTTGTACTGTTGCCTAAAGCGAAATAATAATAAATAATAACTACGTGGTTTAAGAACCAAGAAACACAGAGGCTTCCTGAGTTCTGAGGCATTAGGCACTGTCCCGATCTGCTCTATGCTATCCTAGTGCTTTTCCCTATTATAGCTATGCCACTAGCACTACTATTCTCTTCTTATCTACAAAATGAAAAAATTAAAAGTGGCATATTTTGTTAAACTGATATTGATAGTTTACATGTTGACAGAAATTAAATAATATAACTATAAAATCGGTTTAAACTAAAACTTCATATTATTTAAGGCATTTTTTATATAGGTCACTATTGGAAAATCATAAATGGGTAAGGGTTTCATCCCCGAAAGTAAGAGTGACGAAAAATAACGGTAATCATTTGTGGAACTACAACTTGGGCTAACTAGGCTGTGGCCAAAATATGTATAAATGTATACAGTATAGATAAGTAATATATTAAATGGATATTTCCAAAAAACAAAAAAACCAAAATGAATTTGAAATAAATAACAAGACTCAAAATAAAAAAAGAGCTGATACTGGGGATGGGAGTGGCCACTGTTGTAGGTGAGAAGTTGGGAATGTAGGTTACATAAAGTTATTTCTTTTATATCTGTAAGCAACGGTTAACTATTGCTTGACGAAAGACGATTCCGAGCGCAGTTTGGTAATACATAATTTGAAGTGCCGTCATTTTTTTTGTGATTTTGGTTTAAATTTAATTTCAAAATGCTTAGTAAAAAAAAAAAAGTCATCCGATAATTTTAGAATTATTCCCACGTCTAGGTAAGTCCAATATAAGTATTATTAATAAGTTTCAAGTTTCTACGTGTGTTTATAACCGAATAACAGCAAACAAACTTCCAAAAATTAAAATTCCTTAAAAGCTCTAAAGTTTTGACGACGATACAGTCAGAAAGTAAATCAAAAAGATATCTTGTTATTTTTCGATTAAATTATTTTTTTTTTTTGGTAGAAAACGTCGTCCGTGTTTTTTTTATAAACTAATGAAATAGTGAAATTGTACGTTTTCCTACGTTTTTTCCCACTTAGGTGCTTTTATTTAAAAAATGGTGTCGAAAATAAAAAAAAAAATACCTCTAAGATACCCTAATGTACCATCTAGAAAACTTGAGCTTTCAGAAAAGTTACTACACATAAAAATCGGATCAAGTTTACTAGGAAAAAGCGTGTCCACAGACTAGAACAAAGAACAAAGAAAAAATAAATAAATATCTCGGTAAAACCAATAGCCCCTCGCTACGCTCGGAATCTAATATTATTTTCACTCCCAGAACGGCCACGGCAACCGGGTTGTACTTTTAATAATTTCCTATAAAGCCCATATTATCAGTACTATACTATTAATATTATCATGGAATAATTGATTTTTGATGAAATTAAATTACATTATTAAGATATTATGCTGCTGACTGTAAACTTCATTTAAACAAATTTAGTGAAGGACGAAATTTCGGGGAGGGGGTTTTGACCGATACGGTAAACAAAAATGTTGACCGTTAATTTATAATAATTTCTTACGTTAAATAATATTGGTACATTTATTATTTTACAATGTATCGAAATATTTTATGTTGATTATAAATAATGTAAATTTTTAAATAACTGTATGTTTACAATAATGTAAATATCGTAATATTTTAAAAGATCTTAAATAATTTGTTTTAAGTGCAAAAGGAAATGTAATTAATTAATTGATTAAAAAGTATTGATACTGGGGATGGGTGCAGGAAATGTTGTAGGTTAGAAGTCGGGCAATTAGGATACATAAAATCATTTAATTTGTATCTGTACGCAAATATAAATCATTATTAACGAACAACTATTCGGAGCGAATGTTAGGTTATACATATTTTAAAACGCCGTAATTTTTAGGATTTTTGTCACAATATGATGTTAAAAACAAAAAGAAAACTAATGCATTAAACTTAAATTTGTTTTTTAGACCACTAACTAAAACGTATAATATACCTTGTGTTAAATTTTTAATCTTTTCTTTAAAGTCATATAGTTTGAATAAAAGGTGCCTACAAAATAAAAATACATAAAAACAAGAAAATATCAAATACCTATAAATAGCCTAAAAATGACTCGAATGTTTTGAAAACTGTATCACGTATACAAAAGGTCAATATAAATCTTTGTGAAAACTGTAGGTCTCTATAATAATTTTCAAACCAAAGAACAAAAAAAAAAGAAACTAAATTTCGTAATCATTACCGTATTTCTTATGTTTCCTGGCTTTTCGTAATTATTAGAAACATATTACGGAAAATCAAACAACTTTATCATTATCAAAATAGATAAAATATGCTATTCTTTAATTTTAAACAACGATTTCTGTTAGAAAAATATAATTTTAAACATTTTAAAAAATGAAATCGTTGCTCCGAAATTTTTTAAAAAAATCGTATTTTTAGGTTAATCTCAATTATTACGCAAACTACATTAAATATTACAACCGATTTTATTTGTCAGCGATTAAATATTAAATAAAATAAAATCAATTGGAGCAATATTTCTGGTAGAAAACATAAGATGTAAGAGCTCAAATCAATGAAAACGGTAACATCGCAGTGCACCGTAAATATTTGCTGTTTTACCAATAGTTTTCTTTCAAAAATTTGGAAAATCGACCTTCTCAACTGATCTTCCTAATGCACCAACTAGATTAAATTACCTTTCAGAAAAGGTGCTACACTTGATAATTGGAACAAGATTTTAGGTTGAAAAGTTGTTCACAGACTTAAAAAATAAAAATAAAAATAGCATACATTATAATGAAACCATTAAATCCCTTGCTATGGTCCGAATTTAAAAAGAACTTATGCTGCTGATGGATGTACCAATTTTGTTGGTGGGATGTTTGGGAAGTAGTATACTTATTAATTATTACACACATAGTATTTATTAAATTATCTTTTTACGCAGAGATAAATTATTGTCAAGTACCCAATATGATTCTGAGCGTAGTTCAGTTAAAGCTGTTTAAAATACTGTGATTTTTACTATTTTCGTCAATATTTAAAATAAAAAAACACGAAATACGACTTTATTACACATTTGATTACGATTAATTCGACTGAGGCGGATCCACTATTCCACTACCACATTACTCCCGAGTGGCAAGTAGTGTAATTTAGTCGGGCAAGTGAGCATACAAATACGTTTTTCGATTTTGGTGCCTGTTCATATAATATGTGTATCTATTATACACATTACACATGATATAAATATTATTAAAATATATGTGTTTTACGAGTGTATTAGTTATAATTTATATAGTTTTAAACTGAGAAAGTTTTTTTGTTTTAGGTGTGGTACCAAAAAAAAGTAAACGCTGAACTTCGCCTTTCCGCTTTAAACCCGGAAATCGTTGAAACATTGAAACCCGACTTGATCGATGGCGATATTAGAGAATTAAACATTGCAGAAATGACCCCAGACGAAATCCGAGTAATTATTCGTGTTTATATTTTTATAACTATTCTAGTTAAATTACCCGGAGAGTGAAACCACTTTGTGTTTTCGTTGTTGACGTTACGGGCTGAAAAGTTGGTACTACTAAGACTACTCCGAGGATAATATTATAATAGTTAAAAATAAATTACAATTAATAAACCCTCGAAACGTACGTTTCCGCAAATGTATAACCGTATGGTTTAATAATATACAAATACATTTCACTAGTTCAAATCTTTGAATTTGGATGGATTCTTCATCATTAAATTTAAATGGCTTTGACGTAAACATTGAGGCCGTTATACAACTATTATATTACATTGGCTTATAACACATGTATACATTTTTATATATTGTATTTATTTGCATAAGTATATATTTTTTGTAACTCTTGAACAATAAATTTATTTTAAATTTGTAGTAATAATATTGTTGTTATAAACGCACGGAAAATAACGTTTAACGAATTTTGCATTAGTTTAAAGATTAAAATACCAGAGGATTCATTTAAGTGGATACTCTCATTATCTCGAAAAATAATTAACTTTTCCGGAATTCGTTTTTCTGGAACATTTAAAGGCCCCCATACACGATCAAACAATGTGTGAAACTACTATGTTTGTGCAAACATTTTGATAGTGTATGGAATGGATCGAGTAGTTGCGCAATGTTTTGAAACCAGAGTTGCGGTTTTCGGTCGAGACCGAAATATTTTGTGCAACGCCCGGTGATTGATAAGCGGTTTGAACGTCTATGTCGATGTTTGACAAGCGTCAGTGATGAATATATCATTTTATTGTGTTCATTTAAAGTGCCGAATTTTCTTTATTCTTTTTTATTACTTTTACTTTTTTAAGCATTAATTAAAATATTAATATTTATCATTATTATTATTTCTAACAACTCCCCGAACGTATCTGCATCCATTCTAAGACAGTTTTGGTAGTCTACTATTGAACGCATTTTGAGTTCTGAGTTCTAACTAATCGATCATAACCAAATTCTGTTCTCTTTTTTAACCACTTTTTTCCTACGTTCATATTCTCTGCTTTCTATTTTCTTTTCCGTCAAACATCCAATAATTATCGCAGCGCAAGCAATTTCTGTGTCGGACATTATGTCTACGTATACAAAAACGTACTGAGGTTCACACAAGCCGTTTGAACGTTTATGTACGTGTGTTTGCACAATCATGTTTTTGCGCAAACATAGTGGTTGCATAAATTGTTTGATCGTGTATGGGGGCTTTAAGAAACAATCTGCTTCACAATTTTATATCTGTGTTATTTTTTGTCACTCTTATTTTTTTTGGGGGGGAGGGGTAAAACAACTACCTAATTTTGATTTTCAAATGACAACCTGTATTTAAAAAAGTCCATAAATAGATTGAGTATTAGTTAAAATATATTTTAGTGTTGACATTTTTGATTTCTGTCAAGCCGTTGACGAGATATACCACTTTAAATTTTAGATTGGAGGACTGTAGTGATGCATTCTTAACACGCCGTGCGCAGTACCACCACACAATGGATATTTCGCTACTCTCCTCCAACCAAAACTCAAAAGTGTAATATCTCGTCAACGAATAGACAGAAATGAAAAATGTCAATACTAAAATATATTTTAACTAATACTCAATCTATTTATGGAATTTTTTAAACACAGATTATCATTTGAAAAGTAGGTAGTTGTTTTACCCCCAAAAATAAGAGTGATAAAAAAAAACAAAACTAAAATCGTAAAGTGGCTTGTTTCTTAAATGTTCTAGAAAACAAATTCCGGCAAAAATTAATACTTTTAATGAGTCTATCCACTTTAATGAATCACCTAGTATATTACGGAATATAAATGTTTAATATATGGTATTTTGCATTTTATCGAATAAACTGAATTTCATTTTTTTCTTAAATTTAATTTTAGGAAGAATTTAATCGTGTCTATACACAATTGGGTTTGCTGCGTGATAAAAATGTATGCAATAAAAACCCTCATATATCTAAACGGAAAGGTGGAAAAAAATTGCCACATAGACGATTTTCATTGCAGGTAAATAAAACGATCGAGTTGAGAAACAAAATAGAATTTAATAATTGGGTACTTAATCTTTTTGAATTTATACAAGAAAAATTATATTGTGTTTATTTTTTTTACTTTCTTGGAACGACCCCAGAAGAAAGGTCCACGAGACAATAAGGTACGATATACTTACATTAAAATAGTTATTGACCGTTAATGACAAATTGCGCAATTTAATTTTATTGTCATAATAATATAATTCAAACAATTTTTGTTAAAGGTATCCATTAAAATTCACCAAACAACTACAGATCTGGACGCGTCTGAGATAACCGAAGCTAACGATTTAAACGAACAGTGTAAATCTCCCGAAGATTCGGTTAGTAGTGATGAAAATCCTCAAGCCGGAGGTGACTACGACAATGATTACAATTGTCAGTCGGCCACGGAAATATTCGAAATATACGAGCCCGTGATTGTCACACACAAACATAAATACGTCATTGGTAAGTAAAAACTAAAAATAATATTAGTTCTTATTTTTTTCAACTTTCTGGCATAGATTTTTTTTTATCTATTTATACTACATTAAATTAAATACTTACTTATTTTTGTTGGTACTATATATTATTATAAATTCGTAATCCGAGGTTTTACATACATATTTAATTACGTTACAATAATAATTATACATTTATAATATATTTCATTATAAAAGATAGGGGTTAATTCATCAACGAAATAGCAGCTATAAGAAAAGACGTTCTAGGATAATGGGGACGGGTGCAGCAACTTTTATAAATAATTAAACGTATACCTGTGAGCAACGATAAACTATTGCTTACGAAAAAACGATTCTGAGCGGAGTTCAGTTGATAATGATGCTTAACAACAATATATATATGTCATTTTATAGTAAAATAATTAAAAAGGTTTTATATATTTTCTTTAATAATATTTGTGTAATTTTGTATCGATTTTTCTAAATTTCCTACATTTTTTCCGGTTTTCCTATGTTTTATCCTGCACATTTGCTTAGAAAACTGAGAAAATCGAAAAATGACCTCTTTAAAGTACCTCCTAACGCCGAAAAAAAGTTCCTTTCAGAAAAGTTGCTACACGTAGAAATCCAAGCTAGTCTAGTAATAGATTACTAGAAAAGCTGCGTAAAGATGAAAAAAAAAACAATTTAAACATATTTGTAGAACTATACGCTTCTTCGCTCCACTCAGAATCTAAAACTATCAAATTTGATTTGTATTGATAAATTAGTAATTTATAACAATGAAACCAAATGAAATTAATTAATATATATAATACAATATGCGTCAGTATGTAGACCTATAACGTCACTAAAATGCCATATTTTTAGTAACGACTAGACGTCTATAAACGTAGCAAAATATAATAGGTTATTGCGACGCTACTTTATTAATGACATAATATACAGTAAAAATGGTAAAAATTCCAATATCACGTCGGTAATAACGACAGAGTATATTTATGATTGGATAAGATAAATCGTTGTTTGGATAAAGTGAACTCGTTATACTTTTTTATTTTATGAATTCTATAGAAAATAATATTTGCCAGTGGTAACTATTTCTTATTTTGAAAAATACGTTGCAAACTGAAATAGACATTGAAGAAAAAAGATAGAGAGAGATAATGAAAATTGGCAAATTTTGGTTTTTGAAATCGAATTGAATTGGGTCAAATATTAATTTTTTCGAGTCAAGTCGAGTTCAAAAGTAGAGTCCTCGTGTAATATCGAATACGAACAAAAATTTTTGAGCAGAGTATTCAACTATTATTCTTTCCATCGATTACTCACAGGGAGTTGTATGTATATTAATAGTTTAAAAAATACAATTAATAATTAAATATTTTAGATTATGAGTGGAGTGAATAATGTATTGGTTTTAAGATGTTTATTTTTTTTTTTTATGTTAACACCTTTCATGAAAGGAAATTTTCTTGGGGTGGTGCTTTAGGGAATTAATTTTTTGATTTTCTCAATTTTCTCATCAAATATGAAAAACCAATAAAAAGTAAAGAAAAACAGGAAAATGTACGAAATATATTATGATTTTTTTTTCTGTGGATAACATTTTTACAAGCAATTTTGCTCCGATATACAATGAAAGTATTTTTTATGAAGGGAATTGTTATTGGGAAGGTACTTTAAAAAGTTCTTTTTTCCGGGATATTTATCAATAAATGGGAAAAACATGGGAAAACCGAAAAATACGTAGGAAAAACGGGAAAATTGGTTCATTAAAATAATTTTATCATTAAGAAAATATTTAATGTCTATTTATTTATTTTACCATAGTATGACATATATATTTTTGACAAAGCATTACAACAACTGATCGTCGCTTAGAATAGTTTTCTAGTTAGCAATGGTTCATTGTTGCTAACAGGTATGTATAATGGTACCTGTAAATTACCTATAACAGTAACCGCTGCACCTATCCTTAGTACCCCAGGAAACCTTTTTATTATTTATTATCATTTTTCGTTTAAAATAAGTTTTTTAATGACAAATTTTTAATGGTGCCTTGATGGTCGTTATTGGTGATATCAACACAATATGTATTATAATAGTATAATATTATTATATTATAACTAGCTGTTGCGCACGTTTTTTCCCGTGTCAGTTTTGAACGAAAAAAATAAATATAAAATATTTAATGTCAATTTAAAAGTTGAAGAAAATGAGTTATAATATAATATATGTTATTTCTGGTTTAAATCAATGTAAAGTTTCAGCTAAATTCGTTTAGTTGTTTTGGCGTGAAGGAGTACCAAACATCCAAACAAACTTTGGCGTTTATAATATTGGTAGGATATTCATGTCTGCTTCATTAAATACGAACATTTTATTTATTGAAGCGTACACGAATACAATTTAGTTTAGTAACTAAATAAATATAATGGCCATAACCATTTTGCTAACAAACAATACATTAATCATAATGTTAATAATAGTTGCTATGGATCTAAAAGTATTATGAGTTTGTGAAAATTGGTTAAATAATCGAAAATTCAATCACGTATTAATTATCTGGATTATTACTGTTGCAGATAGGTACAGAAGACCTGCAACGGTCGGATTATTTTTACGAAAACATTTTGACCATATCTTTATATTTTAATAAATTGTATTTAATTATTTAAAATGTACCCAATTCATTTAAGTGGCAAATATTTACGGGGCGTTGTTAAATATTATTAATTTTTGAAAACTATTTTTTCTACCAGAAATATTGTTTCAATAGAAAAACAACAAGAAACCATTTTTGTCGAATTTCGGATCTAGATGCTCATGGAAAATGTCGTTTTTGATTTTTCTAGTTGGTTTCATAATAATTGGGAAAACCATAAAAAGACGAAATATGATAAACGATTAAATTACGGCGTACGATTTCATTATTTTAAATTTTTACACACGATGTTTTGTAGCAAAACTATTCCTCAGATATAAAAACGATAAGATACATTTTTTTTTGTTGCATTTTAAATTTAATTGGTAAATTAGAAAATTGTTGTTTGATTTTTCCTGTGGTTTTTTTAATAATTGAACAAAACCGAAAAAAAAAATAACAGGAAAATTTACGTAAATAACGCTCTTATTATTTTTCAATTTTGTTTTTTTGTTGTAATCCAGTTAAAAATATTCGTAGAGACTTAAAATTTTGACAAATACTTATATTATATTTGTTTTATTTGCTATACGCTGTAAAATTTTCATAACATTTGATCTATTTTTGAGCTACTTATATGTATTACTTATACATTTTAATTTTGCGAATTTTTAATGTAATTTTTATTTGTTATATCTACCAAATAAAAATTTTAAATATCACTGCCTTTCAAAACATATATAACCGAACTTCGTTCCGAATCGTTTTTCGTTTTTCTTTTGTTTATCGATGCTTACAGGTATAAATAAATTAAATAACTATGTATTTTACCCTCCCGACTTTTAACCAACAACATTAGCTACAACAATGACGCACCCGTCCGGTTTTTTTATTTTAATTTATCTGTTTAGCTATCCATATGTATACAAATTGTGAAAGAACTATGTATAAATGCTTTCAAATAACAATTAATGACATTAACAAAAAAATTGGACAAACTTTCATTAATATTATTGTTAGTGAGACTTCTGAAATACGGAGCTTATACATAGCAAATTGACTTTTTGGAGTTAAGGCTGGATTACTCCTAATAGCATAATATAATAAATCCATTGGAGTTCATCCTCATTCAATAACTGTACTATATTCTTTGAATATTTTTTAATCACCATTTTTTTTTTTTTTGGCCATTTTTAAAATAGTTTTAAAATTAAAAAAAAGAGCTGACACTGGGGATGGGAGCGACCATTGTTGTAGGTGAGAAGTTGGGAAGGTAGGAAACATAAAGTTATTTCTTTTATATCTGTAAGCAACGATTAACTATTGTACGTTTTCCTACGTTTTTTCCCACTTAAGTGCCTTAAAAAATACCTGTCTAAAGTATCATCTAGAAAACTTGAGCTTTCAGAAAAGTTACTATACGTAGAAATCGAAGTAAGTTATTAGGAAAAAACGTGTCCATAGACTAAAACCAAAAACAAAGAAAAAAAATAGTAAATATCTTGGTAAAACCAATAGCTCAATCGCTACGCTCGGAATCTAAAAATTAGGTTTCAGAAAAGTGTTTCTAACAAAGAATTGTAATTTACCGTAGTTCATTTTAAAAAGTTTTCTTGTACATTTTCATAGGGTATAGTAAGTTCCCTTTTTTTTTGGTACTCTAGTGGAAATTAGTGCTTTATTTTTTTGGCTAACTTTATTGAACTTTATTTACTTCAATATGGATCTCGTTTAATAGGCTAGGCAGGCAAGTGTAAATCGTCGTACTTATATTTTATAACTGTGGTGATGACCCAAAAATGACTACGCCTTGATACATGACGGTATCGTACCGGTATCAGTGCCTTGAAGTTGATGGACATTTTTAATAATATTATTATTTTCTTAAATGAATTAGATCACGACCACGGTGAAGGAACTTCTTCTGATTTCGGATACTATAAGACGCCGTAAGATACGCTTAGATCAGGTAAGCATGCTTTATTGAACCTAGAATGTTGTAGTCTGTAGATAACTGTTATAATATTCGGTTTTAAATTTTTTTAAATATATTAAATATACCTGTAATTTTTTAATTTATAAAATATGTTGCTTGTACACGTAGTGTATGAAACGAAATTTGCAGATTTACAAATATTATATTTAAATTATGAAATTAATGAAAATTGGCTATGATTTTAACCATAGTAAAAACAATCATCATATATTATTCAACTATTTCTAAGTGTAAAAATTACTTTTGTTCGTCTTCTTGTTAAGCATTTTAAATAATACAAGGCTCTGAATGGATGCCATATAACAAGGTAGTTACTACTGAGTAGTTCTATAGTAGAATCGAAATAATTTATCGATGCAATATAATATTTGATATACTTATTATAATAGAGTATTGGGAAGAATACGTTCCTTTCATAAGAACCAAGCTTGGAACGAGTTCTTTTTCAAATATAGAAATAACAAACGGAAAAGATTTTCTATTTATGAGGAACCTAAACGTATTTTCGTTTACTCCTATATGAAATGGGAACGATTTTTTTTTTTTTTAAAGATAAAAGGAGCGAGAACAAGCTCCTTTTTTTAAAAAAAGAACGAGAAACGGGAACGTATTTCTTTTTTGTAGTATAAACGAGTAACGGGAACGTATTTCTTTTTTGCAGTATAAACGAGAAACAGGAGTGAATTCCTTTTTTAAACGGGACTTTTTCGACACTGGTTATTGTCATCATTGTATAGATAATTACTGGTTCGGGAAAAATGGCCACCCTATAATATACCATTTGTGTTTATTTTACAATGTTGTTAATTTTAATATGAATTAAATCTAATTTTTATTTGTTTCAGATAACGCGGATTATTTCTAATGGAAAAGAAAAAAAAAATCTTAATACCTAAGAATTGGATTTTAATATTATTAAGCAATGGTCGTTAACTACCATTTTTAGATGTGTGTGTGTGTGTGTGTGTGTGTGTGTGTGTGTGTGTGTGTGCATTTTGTTACTTTTTTTAATAATTATTTTTTTATTACATATTCGCTATTAAATCATAATATTATTATAATATAATGATATATTCGGAGTTAAACCGAATATTTTATAATTACAAGGTTTTTTTAATTAAAATCCTGCACTCTTGTAAAAATCGTCGACGAACTTTTAGGCAGCTCTCCATTAGATCGACGTAATTGACGCAATGAAACTAAAAACAAAACAATGAAATCATTGTATGCGACGAGTTTCATGTTTATTTGCTCATTCGAGCGATTTAGGTTGCATTGTTAAAATTGTACTTGTATTATTTTTTGACAATTTGTCACTATAGCGTCTATAGCATCAACCGTGTATTAAAAATGGAATCGGATAATTCAGATGATAGTGTGATAGTGATCTGGGTTTTTTCAAAAAAAAAATGTATTTTGAGTTCATTCCTAGTTAGCTAATAGTGTAAGAAAAAAAATACTCATGTTGCTTCAAGAGAGCTATTGTAACATACAGAATATTTTCAATTATTCAATCGAATAAGTAAAGAAAGTTTTTCTGAACTTAATAACTTTTTTGGATCTTTTTTCTTGGCCATATTTATCAAAGTTGTAGACGACCGTTGCAATGAAATTGAATATGTTCAGTCGCGTGCGATTATTATGGCCGCAGTCGCCGTAACAATAGTCGCGTTGTATGTTTAAGAGTAATTTTATTTATAAGTTTTGGAAAAATAGACTTAATAAAAGTCACCAGTTTTGTCAGTTGCGTCGCGCTAGTGGGAGAGCGGCCTAGGATCAAAAAATCAAAAAAATTTCCAACTTCATAAAACAAAAGAACCAAACAAATTTTGTGGGGAAAACAATTATAATTCTCGGAAGAATAATACTTTCAGACAAACTCGGTATTTAATTTTAATAGATTTATTTTACCGATTTTCTCGGCGTTTATCAATAAAAACGTAGGTGTAATATCAAGGTTCTCGTAATTTTCTTTCTTAAATTTTATGAAATTCGTTTCATAAAATTAAATATTATAAATATTCATAAATAAAAATATGTATTACACGTCGAAGGGCATTATTAATTTTCGCAATTATTAGTTAAATTATTTAGGTACTTATGTTGTATAATTTCAGCCTGATCACCTGATCGGATGAAAAGTACACAATAATAACGAAAATATATTTTATGAATGGCGAAAAATTGACAAACGTAAGCATAGATAATATGACGAATGAAACACGTCTATAAGTATGTATGGAGTTGAGGCCTTTTTTCCCTGTTATCTAAGCGTATGGAGTACTTTTTGATGTTATTTTTGTTCTATGTTATGGCTGTTATGTGTAACACAGTTTCTTTTCACTTGTTAGTATAATATCATTAGTTTTATAGTTAATATATTATAATCTATTTGTAATCAATAATGGTAATATTAAGATTTATTATTTAAACAAAAACCAAAACTCAGATACTACTAGTGTGTTATTATTATTTATTATAATTACCTCATACAAACTCTTAAAACTGACCGTATGATATGCTACAATGACCAACCCATTCCTTTATTATCAATGAACATGGCCCGCCAATTATTTTATAAAACTATATTTTGACTGGCAAAAAATTGTTTACCAAAAATAAATTCCAGGCTATACCCGAAATCTATTTAAAATTAATATTTGGAATTTCTCCGACAACTTTCATCCCAAATATCGATATTTTATAGTCTTAACCTATTCGACAAGGTCATTTGCTTTTATTTTAAATTGTATTTAATAACTTTAAAATTATGTTTAATTTATATTATAGTAATTAATCAAATAATATAAAAGGGGTACACGTAAATTGTGAATTTCAACGATTCGCTGGTATTGCGCAATTAAATAATATAATAAAACGTCATACGATTATAATATTAATGTATTATAATTACAACGACGAAGTAGAGGAACTTCCGAGCGTAAACCAGGTGACGAAAATTTAATTTTCGCTAAACATTTTGGATTTTTAAATGAGAGCTGATAACGCTAATAGATCAGCCTCTAAGGTTTGGGATTTAAAAATAACCGTGAAATTTAATTGATGAAAAGTCAAATGTGTTTACATATTATTCCATCAGGTTAGGTACCTACGAAAAACCGTAAATTCGTCCCTGATAACTTATAGTATTATTGTAACTTACTTAGGACGTAACAAGCGACAATATATCGTTGGTTATCATTTCAAAATTCGTGTTCTTCCACTCCAGAATTATATTAAGTCCCAGATTATAGGTATTATTACATGGGCATACGGAAAATACCACCAATACGGATTTTCGGCGAGACATTGATTTTCGTCAATTTTTGAACGTATAAATATTGTATTCTTATTATTAGGTACACTCCCATCTATGTAAGATTTATAATAATATAAATAAGTTTATGTTCATTCCCATGACAGTTGCAGAATGCATAAAAACTCAATACTTAACTTAATATATTTTTCCCTTACCGTTTTAGCATTGCTGGTATATGCACATCACGCTACAATTTTATAATAACCATAATAACATTAATAATTTTAAGTAAGTATATAGTAATATTATAACCATATATAACGATGGACACGCGATCTCCTTATAATTTTAACGTCATAATTATTGTTTTGTTTTTTTTTTAAAAAATCTCGTATTATTAATATTATATAATTTTATATAATTACATAGGTATTCTAGTATAATAGAATATTAATAATTGTATTTTTTTCCCAGATAAAATTTTATTGTTTAACACAATAATAATATTATACTTCATTAATTTATTGTTTTAAAATATTTGATAAAAATATTATTTATTATTATTACATTACGTTTCGGCGTTTTATTTTATTAATTATTATTTACCTATCTGTTTTCCACCTGTTCAATCGTCTCTACTCAGGCCTGGATTTAGCACAAGTGTCGCTATAGGACTCAATAAAATTTGCCTCCCTCACCTCAATTCGATTCTCTTCCGCTATGAAAAAAAGGTAAATTTTAATTATTAATAATTTTTTAATATATTGAAAGTAATTAATAAGAAAATTGTAATTAAATTATATTAGAAGTATAACTATGAAATAATTTAAGTATTTAAACAAAATCACAAAAAAAATAAATACATTTTTTTATTTAAACACCATAGTCTACAAAGTTTTACGGCTAACTCTTTTAGAAGCAAATTCATTAATTATACTATCATAATTTATAATATAAAGCATTTTTGACTCGATGAGTAAAACTGCCCTTATATTTAATTTCTATGTTTCTGTAGTTGAATGTAAATATGATTTGATCCATCTTAACGCTGAAAAAGAACGTTCGGCTGAACAATTCGTCGCAAAAGCCAAAAGTACATAAAAAATACGTAACGTAGTAGTGACATTTAGTCCATTTGGATATACATCAATTAAGTTGTCTTTGTACAACATTTCACACAATTCTAGAGCTTTTTTTTATCATCAGATTTTGAACAAAGATGATCACCGAAATGAAGACATTCGTTGGTAAATAATTCTATATCATTAGAATAATGGTCTACTAGTGCCATTGTTTTTTTAAGGTTTTTATTTAGCTTCGAATCTTGTGTTTGTCCGCGTGATTTCTTGATAACTGCTAAACGTACAGAGTTAAACATGGTATATTCTGAATCAGGACGAGCTCTAGTTGTGCACGTCGAAGAGCTTTGTCTAACATTTGATTGTTTTGACTTTGAAAGGCAAACACCGTCGCGTCGCGAGGATGATGACACGCAGTTCGTATTATAATCGGTTTTCTTGTTCGGATAATAGTGTATTTGTTAGAAATTATTATTATTCCCTTCCACGGCGGAACACGTCCTATCAAACACAGCCCAGGCGATCGAACGCCCCTACCGGACCGTTTACTAAGGATTTTGGTGCTCTACGTGCTCTAATAAAAGTACAATTGCTCGTCGAATGCTTCCTCTTGTCCTTTCATGTGGTAGTACGGTACCAACACAAGATGAAAGGCAACACAGATGATCATGTACCTAGGCGATAATTTGTTTCAAGTCAGCCAGGCATATGTTACTCCTAGCCACGTCCGTTCACTAGAGGGTTTATAAATTAGTGAATTGGATTGTGCCATGGGCGTATTTAGGTTTTTGTCTCAAGAGGGGTATTATTATATCCAGTAGTATAACAAACTTGATGGGGGCTCCCCCTCACCCCCCCAAAGTTTCTAATGCATTATTAGTTCAGATACTATAATAATTAAGAATACTAGTGCATATGAACTTTATACTACAAAATATGAGTGAGTGCCAACATGAATGTTGAAATCAAGATTAAATGGGCAACAATAATTTTATTTTATTAATATAAAGGTTTAAGGTGAATAAGGAAGTAAAGCCCAACCGATTTATTTAAGCACATTTCAACAGTGAAAGTACATCATACTCACTATACCAGGTAAGCGGATATTAGAATTTATTTTCTAATTTTTAGTATATTAATAAGTTAAATAAAAACATTTTCTAGTTTTTTTATTATTCTATTACTACTATTAATTCTATGAACAGTTTTTTCATTAGTATTGCATTATTTAAATAACAAATAAAATTTCAGATACACAGGAACTCTAAGAACTCTTACGCTTTATAAGTTCAGCATTCAATTTATCAACCAATACATACAATACATTTATTTTAAAATCTTCCTTGCCTGTAACAGCAATTTTATTATTATCGGTTTAATAGAAATTACGTTTTTTTTTCATCTGTGCTTTTCTACGAGAAATATTCATCTAAATTAAGTGTAGCATCTTTTTTTAAAGGAAATCGCACCAATTAGGAGGTACTTTAGAAACATCATTTTTCGGTTTTCTCTTCATATGTGAAAAACCGAAAAAAAACTGAGAAAAACCGGGAAATGTATAAAATGTAGGTCTAAAAAATCGGCTAAAAATATGGCTTTCTTTTTTCCTGTGAACAACTTTTCTACAAGCAATTCCGCTCCAAATTACAATATTATCAATTTTTCTTAAAAGAAATCTGATTAGGAATGCACTTTATGGAGGGTTATTAAAAACAAATACTATTAAAGAAAATATATAATGCATATTTAATAATTTCACCATAATATGATGTAAATATTGTTGACAAAGCATCATTATTTACTGAACTCCGCTTAGAATTGTTTTTTTTCGTTTGTAACGTTTATCGTTGCATTATTGTTACCTTTAACAGTGGCTGGTCCCCATTATCCTAGGGTAGTTTTTTTACTTTAATAATACAGTTATTTAACATTTTTAAATTTAATTTAAGACCATATTTTCAAACACTTGAGCTTTGTTGTATTATTTAAAGAGTGTTCTATAGCAAAACGTTAATAAAAATCATCCTTTTGTACATCGCCACAAAATACCGTGGTAAATCAATGATGATAGACCTTTTTTTTTCGTAATTGAACCAACAGCATTGTGCGATCTATTGTCATTTATTGAAAAATTACAGCTAATATATTTATTTAAGTAACTTATCACTACACAGCTGTGTTCTCTTTTTCCAGTTTTTATATGCAATTTGCGAAGGAAGTATTTAAAAAAAGGTGTAAATATTGTGCACATAATTGTAAATTGTATTTTTCTACCGTTTAAACAATAGTCTTCATTTATTTCCAAAAGAAAATGAAAGTAAGGTCTTATGGATTAATCAAATTGGTAAAAAGAATTAGTCGACATGAGAAGTGCGAGCGCAATGAACTTAAGAATGTCAAAAAAAGGATATGAAAAGGCCACAGCTTAGAATACACTCGGATATCTTCACTGAAAATGACTTCATACCTCCAAGGAGGTACACCTATCGAATAGATAAAAGCTTTTGGCTAATTGGTTAATCTGGTAGTAATTAATAATGTTTGAATGTATTTAGGTGCAAAAAGTGTATAAAAAAGATTGTAGAGTACAACGATTCCTATTGTAAATTTTCCAAACCCCAGGCCTAATTTGTCCATTAATATGAGACCTAAATTGGTAAAAATTAATAAAGACAATTTTAACTGAATAATGTAAAACTATATATTGACCTAAATAAGCTGAATGAACAAGTACTATATAGTATATAATTTGCTTCAACTTTTAATGACAGCAATATTTCTAAAATAAAATTTCACTGGTGAGGTACTTTAGAGAGGTAAATTTTTGATTTTCTTAAGAGTTTCTCCAACAAATGTGAAAAACTGAGATAAAATATGGGAAAACCGGAAAAACTTAGTAAAATTGGGAAAATCGGTACAACTTTTAACAAATTTGATTAAATAAAATATATAAAGCCTATTTAATTATTTATTTTTACTATATAGTGACATATATATATATATATATATATATTGTTGACAAAGCATCACTATCAACTGAACTCCGCTCAGAAATCTGTTCTAAAATCAATATTTACTGATTGCAGTTTTTTTATTAAAAACAAGTTTTTTTAAAACTCTATGTCAAAAAATCATAAAACACATTTTTAGGCAACTAAAATATTTCAAAAGAATCAAAGCTTCATATCTAGTTTTAGATTTTTCAGTATCATCATCATAAATAGCTTGTAAAGCATATTGAACATCATTCCAATAAATAAATAAATAGTTACTAGCTTCATGTCTTGATGACCATCGTGTTTGAGACGAAATTTTAACACCCATTGACTTTTTTAAATAAGATATCTCCCATCGATGAGTTGATGCTGTGAAAAAGTTATATGTTTCTTGAAGAAAGTTGATATATGCTACTGATTTTTCATGTTTCACTATTTTTATAGTTCATTGCCACAGCCCATAGGGCGTATATACTATATAATATAATACTTGCTATTATTAATAACTACCTATAATGTTAGCCGATATTTTACGAATTAATATAAACCAAAATTATTTTACTAAAAACAATTTTAATATGTGATTTACAAACAATTTAAATAAATAAAATACACATTTGTTCAGTATAAATTTGCAGCTCTTACAATTTTTCCGGCCTAGACAAAAATCTGAGCCTGTTTCCATTTATATTTAAACCAATTCTTATGTTCTATACTTGACACACAGTAAGTATCAAATCGCTTAGTTTTATTGATAACACTTATAGCAGGATCAGATCTAGAATTTTTCTACGGTAAAGGGGATATAAAATTGTTTGCACATTTATAGCACATTAACATAATAATATATAGCTATGAAAAAATCTAATATCTTCGAGAAGAGTGCAAATATTAAATATTTCTTGAGGTTTAAGGTCGACAGATAAAAAATATGTCAAATAGATAGAAAAGTCCCAAACAAGGATAAATTGCTCCATATCAGATGTGTACAGGAACAAATAAAGAAGAGTAAGTTTAACGTAGTATTAAGTATGATTATATTAAGTGGAGAGAGTCATCAAGTGATTTATATGATAAGATAATTCCAATGACACTTAAATGTAAGTTCTACAAGAATGTGGTGAAACTAACTGTTTTATTATTTGATAGATAGAGAAATAGAAAAAGAAATAGAGAATAGTTTATCAGAGATGAGAATATTTAGATATATTAGTGGAATGGCGTGAAATAGGATAAAATATGAGTATATAAGAGATAGCATAGGCGTGAGTTCAGTTGTAGAAAAATGAGAGAAATAGACTAAAAAGGTTTGGGCATGCCATGCGAAGAAAGGAATCAGAAACAGTAAGAATGATAATGAAATTAAACGTAGGATTTAAAATAGGAAGAGGAAGATCGAAAAAGAGGTTGGTTGTATGCGGTTGATAATCATATGATATAAGGATATTCAAAACCGTCGGTATATAGACGATGGAAGGTCAAACGAAAGTTTAGGACAAGTTTGTTGATTCCAAATTATTGGGATGAAGGCGAAGGAAAAGAAGATTATTTTAAATTGAAAATAAATTATAAATTATGAATTATAATTATAATACATTTTAAACAAATTATAATATTTACTTTTAATTAGTTGAAACAATAACATAATATACATAAAACAATATTAACATCTTCAAAAAAAATTTTGAAATTATTGTAAAAATTGTTTTATCGACTTATATTTTTTTAATAATACGTTAAGTATACGCAAAATAATACGTGTGGTATCATACAAAAAAACCAAAATTTTATTTTTGTTAGTAAGTTTATAATATTTCATAAAATAATACTCGATTTTTTCCTAAGACCGATATATTTAATAGATCCCCATCAAATTGTTTTTAAGATATAATTATTTATTTGTAAGTTTTTGATTTCAAACTATAGGATAGGTAAACAAGGTATTTTTATTTTCTAATGCAGGGAAATTTTTCAAATATTCGTAAAAAAACTGGAAATTTATTTCCCTGTTCCGCTTACATGCGTTAAACGCATTAAATATTGTCGTTTGGTTTGGATACAATATTATATGTTCATACATTTTGTTGATTGTGCGATTCTTATCTCCTGTTTTAACAACAATTTTAGTTTCATCCTTTTTCCATCAAAATATATTGCTGTCACTATGTTGGCCTTGAGAGAGATTGACGCTTCTTCCCATTTTCCAGTTCATATCTTTGATCTTTACCTTTTTGATAATTTTATCAATGAGAAATCTGTTATCATTACTAGAGACCAGTTTATGATCTTGCAGAGCTCAAGATATAATTACTGCTGTCACACCGCTGGACACTCTAAATCGGTCAGCTGCTACAAAAGCGTTTTTAAGTTTTTTATAATTATAACTCGATTCCAAAGATAATGAGTGTTTTAGTGGACGCCGTTCGTCTGTTTCAATATTCGAGTCTTAATCTGATTCTGATTCAGGAGCAAAAAATAATGTAGATTCACTGTGAATATTTTGGACAATTTTTAGACTTTTTGATCGGGCCATCCGTTTAATTTTCCGCTCCTCTTTTCCTCTCATTTTTTTGTTTCTTTATGATCAACTCCTCCGATTCCCATTTTACGAATGGTTTGCTGATCTTTCATACATTTCAATTTGAGTAATGGAATCTTTTTGCAAGTCAGGCACTTTCAATATTTTGGTTCAGAGCACTTACATGTAGCGATATCAAATAATCGTTGCCCCATTTTCAAGCAACGTTGTTTTACTTTTATCCTTGATGTTCTCAGTTGTATGGCTTTTAGATCCAAAACTTTTTTAACATTTTTATACTTTTTAGAAAACGTTGAAAACATAGATTCAACACGTTGAACAGAAACAGTAGGAATCGAAGATTTATCCCATGCTTTTACTATGTTTTTAATAATTTTTTTGTGAATCACCGTCATTGAATGATCCTTCTTGTATTTTTTTTTCACCTTATTAGAGATGAATAAAAATGTTTTCAACATATCTCCATAGGTAAGTAGCATTACCGTCGAAAACGGTTGTTGTGTCCTAAAAATTTGACATTCAGTTTCCGAAGATCGCAGATTGAAATACATGTTGATATCAGAGAAGCGCTCTACAGTCTGCACTTTCTGACAACTTCTCGATTATTTAGATAATGAGTGAGATAACACGTTTAACCGAGACATTGCGCGGTGTTTAGTGTAGGTTTTCACACGGTCGGGACAAGGAAACCGGTTGTCGGTTGTCCAGGTTGTTGAATCATTCAGATGACAAAAACAACGGTTCATTGATTCGTAAAAGTTACAAACATCCCCCCCCCTCTCTTCTCCCGCCCATAAAAACATTTTTGTCGATCCGTGACCTGAAGATATTGACCGATTTAAATTTTTTAATAAGTTTTGAGTTCAGGAACTCATTGGGCATCTTTTTAGAACTAAGAAACATCGAATTGCACAGAAGAAGGTAAATTACTACCCTCTGCACTGGGGCCTTCTTAACTGAAATCTATTCGACACTTAATTTTAAAAAATTAAAGATTCGTTAGATAATAATTTTTTAACTTAATTTTAAAAATTCTAATTATATTTAATTTTGTACATCAAATACAACAATCGGCTTCAGTTCAACATTAATAACTCAAAATTTTAACTTTTTATCGAATGATAACTGTTTTTTTACAGGCATTCATAATATAAAAGTAATTAAATAACTACCTAAGAGTAATTGTTGATGAAAACGATTTTAAACTATTTTAAATCATTAATTTATACTATATTTAGTTACCTGATACCCACTGTATTCTATAAGTAAATATATGTTTTTAATAGAGATTAGCAGCAGCAGTAGCCCTCTAGGCCTACTCATGAGCACGGACACGCCGTCGCCTGGTGGACAGCCAAAACTGTAAATATTTATTTTGTCATAACTAAAAAATTGACTAAAATATATATATTGTTTTTAATTTCAGACGATTTCACAGGCAATCTTTCAAATGGTTAGGGCGTTGTCCGTGTCCTGTCTACCACGTATTTACCGTGATGCCAAGTGATGCCATGAATTTTACGATAGAGTTTAGGTTAGGTTAGGCGACTTTCTGATGGAAGCAAGAAATAGCGGAGCTCTAAGCTAAGTGGAATTCAACCAGAAGAAACCAAACGAGGAGAAATACAATGAGTTTAGAGAGGCCAGGAAACATTTGAAGATAACGATTGAAAGAAGCAAGACAAGTTGCTGGAACAGCCTCGGCAGGCAGGTCGACGCTGATCCCAAGGGCCTATCCTACAAGATCGTCCGGAAGAATCTCCTCGGTAAAAAACCAACCCTCAGGATAACTTTGCCTGCAGGTTAGAGAGCATTGTGTATGGTCTCTTTCTAACCGACGAAGTCATCGTATGGCCAACAAGGGACGCAATAGTGGAGTTATAGGAGGTGATGACTGAGGAGGCACGTTCGTGGCATCCCTACAGAGAAAACTCCAGGCCCGGATGTTATATCAGCGTTGGTGATCAGAGTGATCGCTGAGAGTAGATCTGACATCCTCGGTAGGCTGTTCAACATGTGTCTGGAGGAGAGTTTATTTCCTGAGGAATGGAAAAAGGATAAGCTGGTTCTGCTGCCCAATGGCAACAAACCGCTGGACCAGATTTCGTCTTACAAATCGATATGCCGCTTAAATATGGCTGGGAAGCTCCTCGAGCGAAAATTAAAGGGGAGGCTGGAAGTTCACTCTGAGTAGGAGGCAGTTCGGCTACCGAAAGAAGAAAACGACTATAGATGTCATCGGAAACGTAATGAAAGCAGTTAGCCAGACGTTAGCAACTAAGCCAAATCAACGGGGTCTCTGCACCGAAGGCAGCTGTGTGTATTCGTAACCCTAGACATGGCAAATGACTCTAACATGGCCATGTAAAAAAAAATTAGTCAGGCAATGACAAAGAAAATCCCAGGATACTGGGCGTGGATCGTATGCAGTTACCTGTATGTCTGAACTCAGATCTACGGGGAGGACCAGCGCAGGGCGGTGAGCAACGTCGTACCGCAAGTATCATTCATCAGGCCACTACTGTGGAATATAAAATATAACGCCTCCTCTGCGTCGATTTAGAGGATAACACCCTCGGCTACTTTTCTGCTGAGTTAGTCGCATTCGCGAATGACGTGATGTTGGTAGTGACAGGCATAACAAGGATCTGCTTTAGGAGGTGGCAAATCGAGTACTCGGAGCGGTTAGGTTTTGCGTACAAAACAAAACGGCGCACAAAACGGAAGTCGTCATGTTTACCACAAAGCGAGGGTATGAAGTGCCTTCATTCTTGGTGGATGGGGTAACGGTGCAGACGAAGAATAGCATATGGTATCGGGGTGTAGAGCTAGGTCACATTCAGGATTCAGGACTCGGATTCAGGGAACACATCCTGACGGTCGTCAAAAAAACCGGTAATACAGCTAACGAGCTTAAGAGGATTTTTCCAAATGTCGGGGGCGCGAGGCAAAGGCCATGATCAATATACCCGCGGTGAAGTGTATTTATATTTATTAATAAAAGATACAGATGCAACGGCTACAGGATACAGGCGCCCAAGCGGTTGTAGTGCCCTCCTGTAGCGCCGTGATTACAAACATAAAGAAAACAAAAGGCTGTGTCGCTGTTAAATACCTACCATGAAAAGTGCTTGTTTGTTTTAGTTTGGAAGTTGGCAATGATGTATGAGGACGTCTACATATGGTCCACATGAAGAAGTAGAACAAAATGAGGTTAATATTGATCGCTGATGAGGACGGATGGCTTAAGAAGATTGTCGAGGGACTATTCTCAAGGGAAAATCTCACTGATGCTTCCACCCTTTTTGACCATATTTTCCCTGTAAGGGGTAATAGTCACTGAATTCCTGATATAAGTACGGGCAAACTAGCCCATGAAGCAAGTAAGCTACCTAAAGGTAAGACCCTCCCCAGTCAGGATGGGATATCTAACGAGCTTCTTAAGGCAGTCGTTAAAGCTAACACTGGCCGCGTGGCAAACATGTTAAATGCATGTCTTATGGAATCATACCCAGTGTTGGAAAAAAGTCAAACTCGTACAAAACACAGTCTAGGAGATGCTAAGCTCAAGGCGAAATTAGACGAAGATCTTTAAGGCCTTTGAAAAAAAAAAATTCAACCAGGAAAGAGGTGGAAGGTGCCTAGGAGAGAGCCCCATCGTAGAGATACGACCAACGTAATACAGATGGACCGTTCTGCACCACCACAGACACCATCTGTATATTATGGCACCAGGTGGTTGGGAGACCTGAGGTGACAAGTAGCTTGTTACCCACATGCACCAAATGCTCCGCAAAGACAGTCACTGGAGACATTCAGGACGTGATGGCAAGGGTGGCACGCTGGCTGACCAGGTTAATTAAAAAGAGGTATTCTGAGCGGCAGGCCAGAGCCGACTTGCGAAGAGGGCTCCGACTATGCAAGGATGGAAACGGCGACATGCAGGTTAATCCAAGCCTAGCAGTTATAAATACTGATGTAAAAGTTGTTGTAGTTATTTTTGTAAATTATGATGTAATTTTTGTGATTATTTCTGGGAAATAAACGATGCCACCGAAAGGAAGAGTAATGACTCAGTTAGTTCCTCCTTTGGTATTGCGACACCATTAAAAAAAAAAAAAAAAAAAAGGCTGTCATGCTAAACACGGGAGAGCCAAGTTGCGCCGAGTAAGTTTCTACCTTCTGTCATCCACAGTATTCCTCCATCCTATTATATGGATCACCGTGTGAGCAGAGGCCGCCTTGGTGACCAAAAGAATCACATCAAGATTGTTGACCGACAACGCAAGTAGACCTTAAGGGTTCCACGAGCTTATAGAATGGTATCTATTAAGACGGTGCTACTGCTAGCAGAGATGCTCCCAGCAGATTTGCTTGCACTGGAATGCTGGCGAATTTTTGCCAGGTAGACTGGTTCTATACCTGGAAAGTAACAGTAGCGGTCGAAGAAAGGAGACGGACTATCGCAGAATGGTGTGAACACTGGTGAGGTACGATTAAGGCTGCCTGTAAGACAACTGCTGCCCAACTCTCGCTGGCTGGGGCGAAGCGTCCGGATCCCAATCAATTTTCACTCGTTAGAGGCATTATCTGGACATGACTGTTTCCAAGCCTATCTATTCAAGATTAACATGGTAGCTAGCACAGGACAGGAGGATTCCACGAAGCACACAGTTCCACTGCCCATACTGGGAAGAAAAGCGAGCGAATGTATTACGTTACGTTGGCGGCAAGAAACTCATGATCAGTCATGATCACTTGTCTGATATTCTGTGTGGACCAGAGCCGGACTTACATCAAAATAACTCTCAGTCAGTATAAATTATGGAGGCGACACAGAGAGTTACGGAGAGTCTGTATGCCATGGTTTTCAGAATCCTCTCAACGAGGAAGAATTGGAGCAAGACAGGTAGAAGGCTGAGAGTCTCAAATGGCGAAACGCCAGGTAGCTAGGTAGTATTATTGTATTATAGTACCTATGCAATATTTTAATACTTTATTATTATAATATATTCAATAATATTTTAAACATTTTCCAAAAAAAATTATTGGAACAAGTTATCGAAATCTAATGTAAATTTCTTAAACGCTGTAGCATATCATATACATTTTAAATATATACATTTTTTTATAGGTACCTACATATATAATATCTATGTGTATATATCATTTATTTTCATTTTCAATTAAGAATTTTTTATTTTGAATTTAATAAAAATATTTTATTATTGTATCTATGTATGATGTAGAGATTATTTCAAATGACTTATTTTATAGTACATCAAAAATAATATAATGTACCTATTGATTTTTAAAGATAAGTTATAAATCATACTCCTATAAATCCAAATTTCTTTTTTCCAACTGTTCTTAATTTGAGACAAAAATATTTAGATAATTTATTTTTTCAACCATATTATGCTATAGCCATATGTTTATTTTATATATTTTGTATGTACACTACAGTAGTAATTTTTTTTGATACTTTTGATTATGGAGTGAAGATTTCAATAACTTGCTTTGATAATTATTTTTGTAAAACGTTTAAAATATTATTATTAAATATATAATATAGTCGATGGTATTGAAATATAGTGTAGGTACCTATTATTTGGTACTAATATTATGTAGTTCTAACCAATAATATTAGTTCTGCAAACGGCCGCAACTAAGTACAGGTGGCAGTTTCAATTGAAAGCGAATAATGTTCAGAGGTGCCACCGAAATGCTAATATGTTACCATCGGCGCATGAGCACATCGAAAAGAACCAAAACGTGAGGGTGGTGGGCGAACATACCGGTCCAAGAAGAGGCTCTCAGGAACGAGTGTTCAAGGGAAGCGGTCGAAGACGGCCTCTAAAGAGGAGTACTTAAAGCGGATAGGAAATATTTATTATATTCTTTTAATTTTTATTAGCTGTTATTCGAGTTTAATATTATGTAAATTAATACAATTTGTATCCATGTGTGCGTTTAAAGTAATAAATAATAGTGGCGGACCGGTTATGTTAGGTTAGGTTCCTACGAAACCCTCTGTGGAATGGGAGCCCGTGGACAGGGTATGCCACATTGTCACGGTTACCGCTTATGAGCTGACTGAGCTCGGGAGCTCACTACCTACTGGGAACACAGCTTGCTTCGATGGTGTCGATGGTGTCCCTGACGCCCTGGTGAAAGCTATCATGCTAAGCAGATCCACAGGGTTTGCAGTGGTGTACAACCACTGTATAGAGGCAGGTGTTTTTCCCCCCATCCGTGGAAAGAGGCAAGGTTGGTTCTAGTAAAGAAACCTCAAAAGCAACTGGATCTACTTTCTTCCTACCGCCCTCTCAGCATGATAAATACGGTCGGGAAATCACTAGCGTGAGTTTTGAAGAGTAGGCCAGAAAGCCACCTTGCTAGTTTTCCTCGAAATGACCTTTCCAATAACCAGTACGGATTCCGAAAAGGACGCTCAACCCTAGGTGCGATAGAAAAGCTCTTGGACATTGTGCACTAAGCCGGTACAGGTCTGCTGGAGTTGATCCTCGTGAGGCTAAGCAAGAGGCTGAGCACCATTTACGGCTTTGGTGGCAGTTAAAATAGGATTAGAAAGTCATCGGTGCATGGACGTGATGACTTATGCCAAATTTAAAAAGATGGGCAATGCGACCATACGCCAGACTGAGCTATCACGTTACGCAGTTTTTGACAGGGCATGGTGTTTCCAGAGTTATCTTTGTAGAATACAGAGGACGCCTGACCTATATTGGGCCTATTGGCACAAAGATAGATCATCCTTTTGGCGTTTTTTTAGGAATGACCCTCTAACAGTTGAGGTTCTGCAAGATGTTTTGTTATGCCCATTAGAGGAGGAGCTCATTGCAATATACATTCCTATGTCGAACTGAGATATACGGTCGTTTCGATACTTTCGACTACATCGATGAAGTCGGTGGTGCCACCGACATCGACCATATAATGTTATAGCACCATAGATGGCGATAACGGTATGACCATCATGTCACCATCACGTGGTCGATTTTCCAGTTTGGTCTGAATGGGTTTTCTAGGGAGCGGGCTTTACCGGCTCGTGAATAAGTATCTCAAGAACGAGAAATTAAGGGTGGTGGACATCGCCAGTCCATAAAAAGGAAAGAACATTAAAGGGTTAAACCCTAATATAAAAATTTCGTAACATGTTATGCTGTGTAAGAGTAAAGCGGCTAGATGGCTGGTGGATAGGTTTGTCAGCATGTCTGCTGTTGGCTCAGTTGAAAATTTTGTATGTTGATGTAATTTTTTTTTTTTTTTTTTGTATAAACGATGCTAACCGGAAAGAAAGCAATGTTCATGCAGTCTCCTCTCTGAATCGTGTGATACCAGATGATAAAAAAAAAAGTTTGGTTAGGTTTGGTTAAGGGCCAGGCTAAGCCGCAGGACCTACCATTCAGTTCATCAGCCTACTTAATGAGGTGGGGAAAGTCCTGGAGAGAGGCTACTCCTTAACAGGACAAGATCTAACAAGATCTATTTATTAGCAGGTACCTATATAAAAGGTAATCCAACTATTGTTCAAAACTCAAAACATGTAATCAAATCTAATTGTAATTATATATCGTCTGAAATAATAAATTATTATCAAAATGTCTGTGGTATCAAAACAAAATTAAATACATTACATAGTTTTTTTTTGTATGTAAGTTTGATATTTTAGAGACCTAAGACTTATCGATGATGTGGGAGTAGCCGAATTGGTATCCTTTTAAAAATGGGTCCCATTTGTGTATATATATGTATGTATATATAATAGATATGTTGCTAATTTTTGCCCGATTTGACTGCCAACCAAACATTAAGGTTTAACTATACCTATAGTTAAAAATGTGTGGTAATAAGCGTATAAAAGATAAGTACGTAAGATCGAATATCATCAATAATGTATGTAAATAAAAAATAATTTCCAATTTATAGTAAATAAAAATAAAAACTTAAAAAAAATATAAAAATATAAAATTCTTAGTGTAAACTTAAAACTGACTTTCTTCAAATAATTAATTCGTATAAACATCCCATTCTCATAATCTTTCTTGCAATTATTTAAGTATTGTATATTTTTTTCTCGTTTGTCTGCGCATTTTCTAGTATTGATACTACAAAATTTGGTATAATTTAGTGTCTGAATACTGTTCAAAGTTTCCGTGAATTGAATATGTTCATATGGTCACTATTTAGCTTTGAATGAAACGATTCACAACAATTCGTACTTCTTTCGGTATTGTAGTCAAATTGAGCCCACATCTTTGGAGGAATAGTATAGTCTGCTACTATATATGTATCATGAACGTAGTCGAATAATTAATCCAATTTCAGAGAGCATGGTTTTATTGTCATTAGTTAGTTATAAAAATAGTCTTTGACATCGTTAGGAGATAAAAGTGGCAAACTAAAAAATAATTTTAAAAGTTGTCCAATTTCTGACTCCTCGTTTTTAAATTCTATACATAGACCAACTTGTTGAATTTTTTCCACCATGACTGGGTCAAATAGAACTTCCGACTACGAGTTGTAACTAGTGGCCTCTATGCATTTATAGCATTATGTATTGTTATTTCAAAATCAGCAATCACTGTGTCGGCTTTTACATACTCTGCGATGTTTTTGAAAACAAGCATATAACTTTCTGTATTTTTATTTGGGAGTAAGGTAAATATGACAGTTAAATAAAAGTTTCTATTCTTGATAAATATAGAAAATAATTGGCAAAATTGTTTGGGGCAACTATTAAATGTGTCATCGACAAATACCGTATTGGTTTTTTGAGACGTCCACGTTCCTTATACATGTAAATGTAATAATATTGTTTATCGAATCATTATTATGAATAAAATTCTCTCTAATATTGGTTGTCACCACGTTTGTCGCACGTTTCGTACATATCCATCTCAGTTTAGTATCCGTTAGATTTTTTTGAAATCCAAACCTATATTTATCAATTATTAAAATTCTTTCCATTTTTTGCTAAACATAAACTCCATACTGAAAAAAAAATGAAGAAAATGTAGGTACGACAAAGACAAACGACACAAAACTGCTATATACAAATATTGAAAAGTATGCTATCTATCGAGATTAGTTGTGAGACAGGTCATAAATTTAAAATTATTTACCTAGTTACTACTGTACTGTATCGGAGTTTTCACAATTCACATTCATAATCTTAATATAGTAAACATATTAGGTACTTGTATTTTATTAAATTCGAGAAACTTAATTTACTATGTCATTTACGTGCGTACTATACACTATACTATTTGCATAGGAACCAATTCGGCCAACACCTGAATATTAATAAGTTTCAAACGAGAACTAATTCGGATACTTCGATATAGACCAGGGAACCAATTCAGTAGCACTCTATGACGTAAGTGATTCGGAATTAGGATTTACACACTTTTCAATTTTTCGGTTAGATAAAAATAAAAATAAAGTTCTTGTTCTAGAGGTGGTGGCATATTAATAACAGTAAATAATTCAATTAAATTTAAAGTGTCAATATTATCTCTAGAGTAACTTTTAGATTCTAAGCGTGGCAAATTTTGGTCTATTGGTCTTACAATGCTGTTTCTTTCTTTCTTTCTCTCTCTTCTCTCTTTCTATCTCCACCGATGTAGAACATGTTGTACAATGGATTTTTACGAATACGGTTACCACGAAGTCATTACAAATGCTGACAATGTAGCAATAGTAGCAACAGCTCACGATATGATCGAGATTAGTCAGATGCTGACAACTGCGGCACAAAGAACCAAGGACTGGCTCACCAATATAGAACTAGAGTTAGCTTTTAATAAATTTGAAGTGATGAACATTACCAAATCTAGAACACATAATGAATGTGAAGTAGAAATTGATAACACAAAGATCCCAGCATCACCTAGTCTAAAGTATCTTGATCTCCACATAGACCTAAAGCTAAATTTTAGTGAACATGCCCATATAGTAGCACAGAAAACATCCATAACAGCAAATAAATTAATGAAGATAATGTCTAATATAAGCGCGACCAGGCCAAGAAGAAGTAGACTACGAGCCGAAATCATACGGTCGCAAATCTTATATGGTGTAGAGTTCTAGGCAAACAATATGAGCGTTAAAGTTAAAAACGAACTCACTAGAGAACAAAAACGTTCAGCGTTGAGAGTATCATATGCTTGTCGCACAGTATCAATAGACGCCGTTTTCGTCATAACCATTAAGCCACTTATCAACCTTTTAGCAACGAAGAGGGAGTTACTATTCGATAACAATAAGCACAAAGAAGCTAGCATCCAACAGAATCTACTTCGATCCTAGCAGTTTAGATGGGACGCATTTACTAAAAATATATGGACATAACACTGACATAAGGAACTGGTTAATGCGGAGGCACGGGAAGACGAGCTACTATCTCACACAAAGCCTTACAGGCTACGGATACTTTGCTATGTATCTCCATAAGTTTGGCAAGTTTGGCGAGTTTTCTGCTTAATGGTACTGTGGTGAGGCCACAGATGATGCTCCTCATATCGTTTTCGCTTGCGTTATTTGGTACAGTAAACGCACAAGATTAAATACCCTACTTAATATGGACATCAACCCAAAGAACCTAATCAAACTAATGTTGTTTAATTTAGAATCGTGGAATTTAATATCCAAATTTATCCATGATATTATGTGGAAGAAAAAGGATAAAGAAAGGAAACGACAAAACACATAAGGGGTTGGAATCTAGAACCATCAGCACGAAAAGCCCAGAACGGCGGGCTAAGGCCGGCACACGAAAAGAAAGTAAGACACATAATATTAGTTATAAAATTAAGTAAATTGTAAATTGTTATTGTGAATTAGAAACTGTTGTAAATTAAATGTGAGTCTGTCCTGCGAAGAGGAAGACGGGATTTATAAGTCTATAATTGTAAAATTTGTTGTAGAATAAACGATGGTAGCTGGGGGGGTGAATTGACTAACATCCGTGCCACCTCTAGCCGTCGATTTAAAGAGTAAAAAATAAACATATAACAAAACAACAAAATGTATTGAAAACGTATAATATAATAATAAATATTATAATTTTAAAGTTTGCTAAAATGGTGTTCAGTATAGTGATACTATGAAGGATTTTTCAAAAATCTTTGTTTTTATTCGCAGAAAGCTTATACATTTTGCAGAAAACTACATTATCTTATTCATCAACGTTATGAAGTTGATTATCTTTTATTTAGTGTAATCTCAAATTCTCAACCGAAGTACTCTTATTTTTGTCAGAAGTTCTAACAAAAAGTTGGTTAGAAGATTGTTGCTTTGATTTTACTCTACGTCAATAAAAAAACAATTTGCTTAAGAGCCTAATAAAGGCAACTATTTCAAAAATGTTGAACTTGGTGATTTAGAAAATCCCGATTTGGCAAGTGAAGTTTTGGGTTCTATGCTGGTTTCTTTAACGAAACGTTTTTAAGTATCTAGTTGCTTTTTTTTCTACAAATAAAATGAACAGTTGTTTTCATATTAAGTGCACTTTTGTCTTCTAAAATAAAAAAATTACATGAAGTAGAAATTAAAATATGAAGTATAACCTATGATGGCCAATCACCAATGCTTTAAAAAATTAGCCTGCAATTTTTATGCAAATAATTTAAATTGTACATTTACTGCAAGAAATTATTTAGAAGTATTTGTAATATTTGATCTATGTCATATGATAAAATTAGTAATATGTGCTTCAACTGAAAAACATATTATATTTAAGTTAGAAAGTGATGATATAAAATGGGAATTTATTGTTTCTTTAAATAGCTTTGAAAATTATATTAAATTTAAATTTGCTAACAAATTGGTATCTTAACATATTAATTATAGGGACAATGTCATGAAGGTCAAGTTTTTTGTTAAATTACTATAAGGAATAGTGTTAATGCAATTCAATATCTACAAAAAAATAAAAATAAAATGTGGTACAGCTTCAAAATAGCAAACCAGCAGTTTATTTTAATAGACAGGTTGATCGTATATTTGATGTACTGAATTCTAAAATGACTTTAAATAAGGGTTTTAAGTTACTGGAAACATAAATGCAATTAAACGGAATTTGAAGAAACTTCGAACTATTTTAAAAGTATAAAAATAAGAGATATTTATTTTAGGTTTTACCATTACTACACATAATAAATTAAATGTAATGTAAAAATTAATTAATAAATCCCAAAACCCATTAAAATTTATATTAATTTACAAAAAGTCCTAAGAACATTTACAGCTTTTTTTTTATTGTATATGAGCTCAAATAACAACTCTAATTCAGTGCTATTCAAAAATACTTTAAGACAATTATAATTTACTAAAACATTACTGTTGAAAGTGGAAAATATTCAACTTAGATTCACCTAGAGGTGATTTTATATAAACCTGAAAAAATATGTAATCCAATCTAACAAAACTTAAAAATAATATAGTTATTGGCCAATAACTTACCCAAAACGACAGAAAGAACAACTGGTTCAACACACGCAACAACGCTAATATCCGTAAATATACGCAACGCAATACTTTGTTAATAATGAGTCAGCACGACTAAAGTGAAAAACAACAGAACTAAGAACATAATATCTAAGACCAAAAATGTTAGCTAGAACATTAGAACGCAAAAAACAACTTAGCAATTACGAAAATCTCACACTTAACGGGCAACAGAACGAAAGAGAGCGCGAAAATAAAACAAATAGGAGAGCTACTAACCGAAAAAATACACCATTTTCTCAGACACCCACAGTCAATCAGGAATTAATTTTTTTTCATGGCATATACCATCTCATATTGTTTAAAATATTAAATATGGTTACTTCGGATTAGCGTACTTCATAATAAGTTATTCCTTGAAAATAGTACAAAAATACATGTTGTTGCTGTATTTTTTAAACAAATATATTTTGCTTTTATGTTCGTGTTATGAAACGTGTACGAAGCGATGAGTAGCGTTTAATATTTTTTTTGCGTATAACTGGAATATTAGGATATTATTCAAGGTTTAGGCGGCAATCAACGATGTGAAAATCTAATAACCCCATCCTGCACAAACTTGGTCGATTCCTCGGCATACTGGTTCATCTCTCAGCGTCAGACATATTTCGTTTGGCCTTGCGCTGCCGTTGTCGTTTAGATCCCGCGGATTCTTCATCATCCAAAACAAACAAAATCTCATCGCGGTTAGCCGGTCGAGAGTTCTGATTGCCCGAATTGGTCTTTCGAGTACAGCGTTTATCATTGGCTGAAGGTTTTTTCTTTCGATTGCCTTCTGAAGACGACGATGACGACGATGATGACGATGACAAAGATGAAGTCCTCTTACTCCTTCTCCTCCGCTTCCTCTTCGTTGTCGTATCTTTGAATGTGTTTTTGGACTCTTTGGAATTTTTGCGTCGTGATTTATGTCGTGACCGTCCCCGACTTGTATTCCGTATCCTCTGAGGCGGTTTCTGAATCTTTTCTTCAGAATCCCCCTTCGCCACTTCCATCTCGGCCTCGTGTCCGGATGTTGTTTCCGGCGTGTTTGACGTGTTCTGCGTATTTTCTTCAGCTGCTACCGAAGCAGTCTTCTGTTCTCTCTCTGCATCGCTCCCGTATCCACGATTACCACTGTCTTTGTCATCGTCTTTTATTTTTACGACTAGATTTCCCATCAAAAAACTGATGCCGCCGTCACTGAGTTGAAGTTTTTTTTTATAAATCGATAATTTTTGAACATTGAACGTTGTTGCGTTGTCATAACGACAACCCTTTTCCATATCCTGTTGTTGTAATCAACCATGGCGTTGTTGATTCAGCCAGCAGTAGCCAGTTTGAGTCCGAGAAACAAAGTAAGGACAAAGTAGCCGGTTTCATACGACTTTGTAATCGGCGAATATTAGTCAATCTTACTGATTTGAGAGTTGTGTGAAAAATATTTAGTTGTAAAGCAAGACGATTTTTTTGCTCGACGAGTGACTCGTGCTAATAAGAAATTTAACCTTGAATTTTCCCCTAAAATTCATTATTTATTGATAATATTTTGGCGGGATGAGCCAAAGGAGTTAAAGGTACCAGTGCGAGATGACGTATCTAACGCACCTTTTTTTTTCGTCGCTCCATTAAATACCACTGTGTTCCCTATTTTGACTTATAAATTTGCAAACGCAAAAAACTATTTAATAGTTTTTACTTAATTCGCTAAAATGTCTATATTACTCTATTTATTATGTGAACCGAGTTCAGTTTGTAATACTTTCAAGTATCTTATTATCTACAACCGTCGCGTTATCGCGCATACTGCACAAAGGAAGGCGACCTTTGTCCACAAGATAAACATGTCTACATTACCAAATGTTAAAACTGATAATTCAAATAAAAATATTATCAATAATATTAACAAAACTACTATACAGAATGCTCGTCTAAACAGATCTTTAAATAATACCGACTCAAACAGCTTGGATAATAATGACTGAATAGCATGAACGAATAAACGTAATTTCTCTTGCTCCTCAAACACAGCATCCACATTTCTGAATCCGAAAACGAATAAAATGTATATATTATAATATTATTTTAAAAAAACAATAATACAAAATATATAAAAAAAAAAAAAACAATTGCTACACATAACAGATACGAAATATTTGCCCAAGATGATCCATTCGAAACCACTTTTACTGCTGGAAATGTACCACTCAACTCTTATCAAACTCAAACTAATGCTGAAAATATAATCATTAAACCTCCTCCACCTATATTTGTGAAAGGTGTCGAAAATTTTCCCGCACTATGTACGACCTTAATTGAGTTCTGTAGCTATAAAAAACTTATTTGATTCTGATTCATCGCTGAATGCTATAGAAAACTGGCATGGCCAAGAAAACGACCAAAAGGCAATTCAACAAATTAAATCAACAAAATATATGAATTCAATGCCGGAAATCGATAAATTATTATGTTCAAAGCACCTAAGGTTAAACTTAAATAGTAAATACTTAATAGTAATACAACCACCCTCGTTCGTTTAGGAAAAGACAAAAATATAGCGTATAATACCTGCCCATTCGATTCAGTCGTTGTTATGTTATATATGGCATACATAGATATACCATTTTATAAATATTTTGTTGATGGTAATGACAATGAACCAATTATGTTTTTAAAATAATTAACAAATAAAAGTTCATGCCGGAGCTTGTATAACACTTGAGTTTCAATTATTCGAAAAATATTCCATGAAGACGAAGGAGTTACCAAGTTAAAAATAATTGATGCTAAATGCAATGTCTCATTTATTACAATCAATTTGTTGAAGACTGCTCCTTCCAGCATCGAGGATATTTTGTGTTCAAAAATTGTTTGTACCTTCACCAAAAGACATACTTCTAGTCCAACAATAATATTAAGATTGAGACAAAAATGTTCAGCTTTGCAAAATGCAATGAATCAGTACGTAGACAAAACTTATTACGAGTGTACGGATAAAAATTATGATGGTTTAATAACATCGATAAGGTCGTTACAAAATCTTATATTTATTGAGGCTGATATTATTGCTGATGATCAACAGTTTTCATTGATTTTCATCATGACTTTCTTGTAGAGATATGTGTTAATTCGGAAATATAAGTTTCAACCTGTATCAATTTATTATTATATTATTGTTTACAATATCAACTATATTTTTATAACCAAGAAAGGTAAAATAAATTATACAAATTAAAAATGTATAACTTAACAAACAATTTAACATTACATTTATTATTTGTAGTATTAGACTTTGAGGCGCCATAGGCTATGGCTCTGATCATTACGTTGGATAAGTAAGAAGAGCCGATGAAATTTGGGAAGCTCACAGCGGCTTACGTCCAAAAATAAAAAAATAAAAAATGCCAGAAACATCATATCAACCCTCGTATAATATCTTATGTAAAACTATAAGACATTATTTATATTTTAAAGCATTTACAGTTATTTTGAAATCTTTTTATCATCCATAATATTATAAACTATATTAAATTTGTAAATTATTAAATTCAGGCTAAACAGCAGGTCTAACAATTTAAATATATATATTTTTAAATTATTTTAACTCAAAACAATAATACATAAATATAATAATATACAATATATTTTTTAACGAATATGTAAGTAAATATTTAATAAGTTAATAAGTTAACAGGTTCACTTTTATGACACATACAAAAAATTAACTTTGATTTCATAGTGTCATTTTTAGTAAGTAAATAAATAATTTTAAATCACAAATTCTAAATTCTTAAATCATAGGTACAACAAAAATAAAAATATAAAATTAGCTTTTTTAAAAGTTTTAAAATATTTAAGGAAAGCATATTAAAAAATAAATATACTTTAAAAGGATAATGATTTTTTTCAAAGCAAATTATAGCAAATTATCTACACATTTTCCTTAAAATCTTGGAGTATCTAACTGAAAGTTGAGGGCTACCGTGAAGTTGTCCATCCCAACACAAAATTTGTTTAGAATTTTTTTGGCTAGAAGTGAGGGGGCCAACTTCACGAACATTCTTTAGTAGATATTTTATTATGTTACTTTACATTGACTCGCAGAACCCGTCTATGGGTACAATAGTATTGAATAGCATTGTTGCGTATTTAATAATTACGTTTTGTCGCGAAAAACCGGACCACTATTGTGACCGACCGCGGCGGTAATATTTTTGTATCGTACGCACATGGCCAGATAATTTGCCGGTGTACATTTTGTGCGTTTATTTTGCGTATATTAGTTGGGTACCCGTTCGACCGCGACGCAAGGCGTCGTCGTCGTACGCGTCGGTCGCGTGACGGGAAGGGAGACGGCGACGACAACTCGTCAATAATCGGCGTTCGTCGCTACGAATGCACGTCATTATTATTTTGGTAACAATATTACGTTTTATTTTGTATTTTTATTTTATTATGGTCAGTGCGGCAAACCAGTTTTCCCCGCGCCCGCGGCCACACCGTGCGGAGTCGTCGCCGACTTTGGCGATGGTGGGGACTGGCGGTCGTCTACGCTCTCCGCGGTCGGCGTCTTCCTAGCAGACACCATCGTTCATTTCGCTCGAGACCGCAAACCGTTCAACAGCGGTCGCTCGTTTTCGTAGCTTTTTTTTTTTTTCTTCATATAAATTGTTCCTGTATCGTATAATAAGTTGTACGGAAGGCGTCCCGACGGTAATTTTGTCGTTTGGTCGCTGGCTCACCGAGCTAAATACATGCTATGCATTTGTCTCGAGGTGTGCTGCCCACTTGTCCCGGTCGGCGTCGCACGCGGTGTTTTTTTGTTCGACACAATTGCGAGTTAGTGCGACCGGCCTCGACGTTTATATGTTTCCGTGTCTTTCGATGCGTACGTCACTCGACATTTTGTCAGTGCAATTTTCGTTTGTAATTGTCCGTGGCCCGTCAACGAACGAAGCCCGGCCCCTCCCCCAGTCTGTGACACTGGCGCGAGGTTGCCTGCGATGCACCTATACGATATTATATTCGTACGTGTCATCATTCGATATTTATATATATTGTAAGTATTATTGAACAACCACAAAATATATTCCGGCTAGTGCGCATGTTTTTTTTTTTTTTATATTTGTGCGGCCGGCCGCGGCGATTAATATTAATACGATAATATTTTCGTATCTTTCGGTACGTTCGTCACCGGATGTTTTTCCGGACTAAGCAAAAGCTCATATTGCCTGTGACCCGTCGACGTACGGGTCCCCGGTCAGAATAATCCGCAAAGTGGTGCTGAAAAACGACGTACCTATCAAATAATGTTTTTATGTTGAGGTACGACCACAGTTTCATAACGATTTTACTACCTGATATTTGTATTAAACAATAAAGTTGAAAAAAGTACAAACTGTTATAATATTTGTGTGAACTGTGGTCATTAGGTAGCTCTCGACACATTTTTCTAATGCCTTTTTTTCATGACCTCCATTCACCGTCTCGGACATGAAGTTTTTGCGTTTTATATTTTTTTTTTTTAGAGAAACACGGATTGTAGTTGCCCTTGAATAAACGTAATTTTTTCTTCAATTTTTCACGGATTTTAACCACATTATGTCCATTCTCTGAATGACTAGTTTATTTAATCATTTTTTTTTTCTCTCAAATAGACTGAGTCGTGGTCTTTTTGGAAAGATATTTTGGATTGGACGGAAAATATTATTTATTCATATACAAATACGGCCGATCGATCAAATCGATCGATTCATAACGTATTCACTACTCAATTTAAAATTGATTTTAAATACTTCTACAATTTATATGTAGGTGTTCCGAATAAAATCAAACAAATACATTAAAAGAAAACCTATTAACGATACGAGCAAGTTTTAATGGTTTTTTTTTTTGAACCTAATATTCGACATTTCTTAAGTATTAAGGTGGCCCACTGTATAACACCTACATACGTATTAATTGTTAATATATTATTATTGTTATTTTCACCAAATTATTCTTTGTGAAAAACTCGTCTATATGATGTAAACATAATTATATGTCAACGCAATATGTCTGTCTATGTTTATTATGTGTAGAGTGCAAACATATTTTCAGTAAAAGAAAAAAATTATAAATAATAGTTATTTTGTTAGACAACGGGTTTTTTTTTTGTTTAAAACGATCCAAGACGTCAAATAATAGCATAATAATGTGATGTATTTTCAATTCCTACGGAAATGCAAAAGTGCGAAAAAATCTAAATAATGAGAACGTAGGTAAGCAAATATTATAGTACTAGCTGACCCGAAACGGCGTTGCCCGTGTGTTAGTTTCCCTTTTGGCATTTTCATAGGCCGTGTGTTAGTGTGTGTGTGTGTGTTAATTGTTATAGCACTATTAGATTCATTGATAACATTTATTTATAGGATGTGAATATTGTTATTATTTTTTTATTATTATTTTAGCACCTCCTTATAAACTACATTGGTTGTTCTTCCGTTTGGGGCAAGAATGACTAAGCTTG
>CABPRJ010001500.1:0-113323 GCA_902439185.1 Cinara cedri
AAAATCTAGAAAAACATTTTAAACAAATTACAGTAAGACGAAAAATTGCCATACTTGTAATTGTACGATGGAAACAATTTGGAGATTTTTTACTACAATAATGTTAAGTCATGCAACTTGTGTTTACTTTCTTGGGAAGGGGGGGGGGGGTTATACATTTATAATCCATAAGCTTCTTTGGTCTACTCAACATTTAAAATCAATTTATTATAATATTTTTTTGTGCAATATTTGTGTGTTTATACTCACAAATTCACAAATGTATTGTCCCGGTTCGTAAATCGGTCAGGAAAAATATTTGTATATGAACTTTTAGTGTTTAGCCGTACATACCAAAAACGGTTATCCAATATTAATTGGTTGATGGTGTACATTAGGGTGTTTCTTAATTTTTGATTTTAAAATATGTTTGGTCTCACCCCCTAATATTGTGCCTATATGTATAAAAACTAACTACAAAAAGTTTTGGTTCGATCAGATAAGGTTAACCCGTGCCGACTTGTGATTTAAGTTTGAACTTACTACATTTTTCAATATTTACGAAAATTTTCGACTAAAGCTATCTAAAGCTCCGGCTAGTTTTGGTGTAATAAAATTAATTTTTCTTCGGCATTTTTTTTTTCTGGAGGGGGCTCTATTTCTAGTGAAATATTCATCTCTAATTCTGACGAATCACTAATTTCTGGACTCTCATTTTCTGAAGAACTATCAAATTGAATAAAATTTAATGACGAAGTTGAGGGACGATCTTTATTATAATTATCTTTTCTATTTGATTCAATCAACTTTCGTTGAACGTTCCTATTTTCTTTTATTTTTCCTGTAATATCTTTACCTAAGAGACATCCCGGACGCCCGGGCAAACGTTGGTTCAATAAAAATTGTCTATCAACGTCCATTTTTATAAATTTTAAAGCATCGGAATGAGCAATATCGAATAACAAATTTAATTTATTTTTAAAATCGTATTCTTTTAATGTATATGACTCACCTACTTTTGTAGAATTTTTTTGGAGACTGCGCCATTCATTATATAAATTAATTAATTTGTCAATGCAATGTTGAATTGCTCGAATAGGAATTCTTGCTTTTTCCCAAAAAATACAACATTCACGCATAGCCAACGCTGCACTTTCCCTAACAACAAGGTTAACAGTTCGCATATTGTAAAAGAATACTGAAAGCATTTGACCGTTTAATGGAAGCTTGGAACCGTGAATTTGTGTCTCTTCAGACCCGATTAAAAATATTTGATAATCACTTCTCAGTTTTTTTTGACATTTTTTTATTTATAATAATAAAAGACGGGATCAATTTGAAATCATACAACGACAAACGACGGTAAATGTTAGATCTTCACTAAACAGATATTACGATCAAACTAACATTAATAATAAGGTACAANAATATCAAAATAATTAACCATACGAATAGGTACTATCTAATCTATTGATATTTAATTTTTATGTACGGAAATATAGAGAAATAATTAGGTGAAAGAGATTAGATTAATATATTATTATTGTGAACATTATACTTGTATTGTGATTGTTATATTACCAGCGATAATATGAAGGCAAAAATACATAAAATAACTTTATAGAAAATTTCATATGAGAGTTTTGTAAAAATCATTTTAGCCCGCACAATAATTCATAATTATGAAAAAATACCTAAATTGTGTTTTTTTGGAGTCAAATCAATATAATTCACGAACCATTAAAGATATGAAAATATGTAATAAAATAAAAGTTATAGAAAATTTAATTTACTTTAAAATATGTAGTATTAAAAATATCGATATTTCTAAAGGTTAACGAAATATTTACGAAAATGTCGAAAATTTTCGTAAATATTGAAAAATGTAGCAAGTTCAAACTTAAATCACAAGTCGGCACGGGTTAACCTTATCTGATCGAACCAAAACTTTTTGTACTTCATTTTTATACATATAGGCAAAATATTAGGGGGTGAGACCAAACATTTTATGATATTTTTTTCTTATCATCTATAGCTAAGGAACACCCTAGTACATACATGCTAAATAATAAATGTTAGTAAAATGAGTTATGTAATCTATTTCGTCCTATGTACGAGTATATTTTATGTTTAATTGCCATGCTATTCAATCGAAATAGAAAAGTATAGATTTGCCAGCAATACGTGATACGCACTAGATAATCACGGCAACCGTCTTGTATGCTTTTTGCCGTCTGCTAAATTTTCCAACTGTAAACGGCGACTATTTAAAAATGGATAAAGTGTTATGTTTTATGTCACATTTTAAATGAAGAGTGGGGAATGGATGTGCAGCTTAAAAACCGGTTTATTGTTGGCGTATCTTCTTTGGATTTTAAACTATGCTATGTAGCTTCTAAAAAAAAAAAAAAAATATTTCATCATTATTACGTACGACAGTCTGTTTTGGCTAAGCTCTTCGATCAGGAATCAACGTCCGCATGGAGTTACGCACGCACGCAGGCACACACGCTCGCACGCCCACCCACTTCTTTCGACACTGCAGTTCGTTTTACCGCCAACCTAAAAACAATCATCACATCTTTAGTTGTGCTCAGTATCACTACATGGTATAATCGAGCGTTTTTTTGGTCTATTCGTTGTTCTGCGTATACTAATTAGCCACAAATCGTTTTAGAAAGTTTTTCCTCCATATAGTGTTTATCCAATCACAATCAACGATCCACGAACATAATTTAACTGTAAGTATATTATTGTTTACATTTAATTTTATTGTAACCGAATTTTGAGATTGTGAGGAAAATACCTAAAACTTTTTATTATTATTACACAATTTGACATAGCTTAGCGTTAAATAATATTATAAGGAAACGTTATTGCCCTAGGGTCCGCGTATGTGTCGTGCTACGGTTTGATATGGTAGAATACGTAGGTAGATCAGGGTCATAGGGTATCCATGGAATTGAGGGTAGGGTAGAGTTTATAAGGGTTTAATCCCTCCTTCGGATTTTTATCGTAAAATTTAAATGTATAAGTTTAATGTTAAATCGAATTAAGACAAAAATGTTACAATAAATAAGTTTTAAAGACTTCATAATATTATATTATATTATCTAACTATAACCCCTGTGGTTTCGATTGGTAAAATCTATTATTCAACTAATAATTATAAAAAAAAAAAAAAAAACTGTGCAGCAGAGCTCTGTCACTAGGGTAAAATTTTCTAGCAGCCAATTTGTTGGTGTTATTTAATTATTTATTTTCAACTTAACGGAACTAGCTCTTAGCTCTTTTACAAAATAAAAAAAAATGAAGAATATAAGAAAAATATGAATGACAAGTGAGGGATAAATAATAATAAATATTAACTAAAATAATTAATAACTATACATATACAATTTTTATAAAGATAAAGATACTTAGAAGGTTTTCCTCGAATTAAAATAATCTTTTAACATTCCACTTTGACGAATTTTTTTACCACCAAGTACAACTTATAATGAATCTCCTTTCAAATATTTCAAGCATTTCTTTTAGGTCTAACAATTTATCTACAGAGTATCTAACAAATACAAATTACGTAAAAAACTCGCGAAGTTAAATAACTCAAATGCTTTGAAAATTTGATTACGTCTAGAAAAATACAATTTTAGTTTTCTGTCAAAATTTCAAGTTTACGAATATTTTAATCTGAATTACAACAAAAAAAATTGAAAATAATTTCTGTTATTTTTACATTTTTTTTTTTTTTGGTTATACTAAATTATTAATAACGTTAATTAATAAAAAAAAAAAAAAACAAATAACCTATTCATAAACAAGATTCAAAATTCAACAAAAAAGGTCTCTATGTCGTTTATATATTGGAGTAATATTTATGGTGGAAAACATAAGCCGTACAAATTTTAGAAAATAAAATCGTTGTGCTGTTATTCAAAAAAACTTGTATAATTCGTCTTTTTTCATTTTTAACAATATTATGAAAAAAATTTGGATATCGAAAAAAAGGCTTCTTTTGTCAGTTACTATTCATTAAAGGAACAAAATCGATCTCTTGTTATTTTTAGATTGGATCAATATTTCTTGTAGAAAATATCGTGTTAAAATAATTTTTATAAAAATTTTAATATTTTTGTTGAAATTCAGTCAAAAATATTCGTACCTTTTTTAGGGACATGAAATCTGGAAAAAACCGTATATTTACTTTTACTAGACGAGGTAATATTTTAAAAAAATTTAGGCCATTTTTAAGCTATTTATAAAGATTTTAATTTTGCGTGATTTATACGTAATTTTTATTTGGTATTATGATGTATTGTATGCTAAAATCGTTAAACTAGATAGAAATGCATGCAAATTTTACATGAGGTTCATTAAAATTCTTACTTTATGATCAAAAATCAAAATTTGAGTTTAACGTAGAATATATTTTTATAAAGGAATTTTGACAATAATTTTAATCACATTTTGACGAAAATCGTTTGAGAAATAAATTATGTGGAAACAATTAATTTTTCAATTTTTTTTTTAACATATATATGTATTGTCGATTTCAGAACGATGGTGAATTCAGTATTGAGCGGACTGACTAAGTTTCAAAATTAAAACTTTTTGAAGTTCAGATATGCGGATATTATATGTTATGTTACATAACTCTATATTGTCTTCTCTTAAGTATGTCTGTCGTAGCCGAATGGTTATACATACCTAATTGTCATTCTAGGCTTTACGAGTTCAAACCCGTGTTTCGAAAAAAATTATTTGCATTTATTTTATCCCTTTTACATAAACAGGGAAAAACAAATGTATTTTAGGTGTAACTAATGAAAAATACCCTTCGATTTATTATGCAAACTTTTCTACCAGAAATCTTACTCCGATTTTTAAATGTAGCAATTTTTCTAAAGGAAATCGGACTATGAAGATTCTATAGAGTCATTTTTCGATTTGCTCAGGAGTTTTCTCAATAAATGGGATGAAACGGAAAATATACAGAATTTAGGTATTAGTTAAAAAAAATATTACGGCCTTTCGTTTTCGTGTAAACAACTTTTCTTATAGCAATTTTGTTCAGATTTACAATGATAGCAATGTTTCGAAAAGTAAATTTGACTAGAAAGGTTCTTTAAAGAGGTCATTTTTCTACGTTCCCAAGAATTTTCCAAGTAAATGTAAAATATCGGGATAAAACATGGAAAATCTTAGGCTGACAGTGACTGCACCTATCCCCATTATCCTAGGACGTCTTTTTTAGATTATTAGTGGAGTGAGGAACATATTGGTGTTAATATGTTGTGTGCATTTTTTTGCAGTCTGTAAACAAATTTTTACCTGAAATTTTGTTCTAATTAATATGTCACAACTAGCAAGATCCTTTTTTGTCGTATTTGGTACCATTATTGTATAAACTCCTGGGAAAATCAAAAAATGACCTGTTTAAAGTATACCTACTACCTCAGCCAAATTTCCTTACAGAAAACGTGCTACACTTAAAAATAGGAGCAAAATTTCTGAAAATTTCGTTTAGAGTCTATATCTGAGAAAACAAAATAAAAAGTGGCATTTATACCCCAAGCTTAAAATTAAAATTGTTCGTTAAATAATAACTACAGATGTTTTTGCACACGTGCAACGGACGAAACACATATTGTTCCATCTGATAGTGAAGCCATGTCACTTACACCCTTTGTCGTGTCACCATCGATATATTGTTGACAAAGCACCACTATCAACAGAATTCCGCTCAGAATTGTTTTTTTCGTTAGTAATGGTTAATCGTTGTTAACAGATATACATTAAATTACACCCTTTTTTTTTAATCCTAATTATGACTTATAACGAACCTCCTGATAGATGTTTAAGCATTTCTGTTTGGTCAAACAATTTTATTTACATAGACACTATCAATGAAAAATTAGTTTAACAAACTATAAAATGTAAAATGCCTAGCTAAGCGGTGACCAATCATATAGAACAAATTATATAAAATCAATCACCAGTACATAACAGAAAATATGTTATATTGAAATGAAATTATTAGACTGTACTCGTATTTCGCCTTTTTTGAAAGTCTTTACCGGAAACTATTTCGGATGCTAATTTTTAGGTAAAGGATAGTGCACACATTCAATTGTGTTATACTTGTTATTCAAAGACTCGTTTATGTATAGAAAAATATCGAGTATTTCTGAATGGTAACTTAAATTGAAGTTATAAATAATATTATTGTAAAAGTTATGTTCATGTAAAAAAAAAAAAAAAAAACGTGTTCTTCGAAAACGAGAAAACGAATAGCTGCATACTCTTTTGTAGCAATCAGAATCTAAAATTATATTATAAATTATAATAATTGCGTTTATAGTCTGTGACTTTCTAATTTCTATAAAACACATTATAATACCTATTTATTATGCTGTTTATTGAGATAATATGCTGATCAACTATAAAAGTCAAGCAGAACCGGTGTGACTTTTCATGCATCCTATAAATTAAGACAGCCCATTTTTTATTTTTTATTTTGTAATAAGCCTATATACCTATTCAAAGACACTGCGTGCACTGCTATTACCTTCCTCTGTAATAATGCAGAACGACTACTATTTTATAGTGGCCAGATGAATAATTTATATAAATTCGAAAACTATATGTTGAATAGACCTGGGTTTTTATAATTTTATATGTGTTGTATGGTACTTGTATTATACAAGCGTCTTTATAAAAACTATTATTTTGTTACAACTCGGGTTTATAGTATTGTGAAATAACGACTCTAATAAATATTTCATTTTTTTTTTAATCTAGATAATAAAAATTGCATATGTCACACGAAGTCCTTATCGTTTTATTTATAAGCATAATATACAAGTAACAATATACGTAATAATATTACCATTTTTACAATTGCTATTGGTAAATAATTAAACTAAGCATTTGTCACTCACCACAATAACCGAGAATATAGTACTTCATTCATTCAATTATCATTTTAAATCAAATTTGTTGAAACTTAGTGATCATATCATCCAGATAAAAAGTAAAATGGCACACCATGTCTAACAATTTTAACACACAATACATACCGAATAAAAATTACGTGAAAAATTCGCAAAATGAAAATGTCTATAAATACCTCAAAAATGGCTTAATTTTTTTGAAAATTTTACAACAATATTACCCAAAGTCAATATAGAGTTATTTAATATAAACATGTAATATCTGCATAATATCTGAACTTCAAAAAGCTATAATTTCGAAACTTCGTCAATCCGCCCAATTCTGACTTCACCATCCTTCATAAATCAGCAATATACATATGTTCGAAAAAAAAAAAATTGAAAAATTAGATTTGTTCAACATAATTGTTTACATAAACAATTTTCGTCAAAATGTAGTATCAAAATTCCTTTATAAAAACAAATACTACATAAAATTAAATTTTTTTTTTTTTACTACAAAGTAAAGTTTAATGAACCTCCAATTAAATTTTCAAGCGTTTCTGTTAAGTCTAACAATTTTACGACAGATTACCTACCGAATAAAAAAATTATGTACAAAACTCGCAAAATTAAAATATCTATCAATAGTTCAAAAATGGCTGAAATTTTTTTAAAAATTTATCACGCTTAGAAAAAGTAAATATAATTTTTTTTTCAAAATTTCAAGTCTCTACAAATATTTTTAACTAAGTTAAAACAAACAACAATATTTAAAAATAATAACAGCATTATTTTCGTAAATTTCCTCATTTTTCTTATGTTTTATATTGATTTTACCCAGATATTATGAAAACAACTTGGAAAATCAAAAAATGACCTTAAATCTAGTTGGAGTAAAATTGCTTGTAGAATAGTTGTGTACAGGGAAATAAAATCGTAATATTTTAGTAATATATTTCGTATATGTTCCCGTTTTATTTTTCGGTTTTTTGGATTTTATGAGAAATTTCTTGAGAAAATCGAAAAATGACATCTCTAAAGTATCTTCCCAAACGAAAGTGTTAAGCATTATCTAGATAAATAATTAATTATCTTTTATCTTATCTAGATATAAAATAAAATTGGTTATCTTATGAATTAGCTTAGATGAATAATTGAGTTATATAACGTAATTCATTTAGGTGAATAAAGATACCGATCTGAGAAATCCAAAAAATTAAACTTGATAGTTAAAACCGATTTCTCATTAGTAAACCAACCTTGTAAAAAAAAAGACAAAATTAAAAACAAAGTAATAGGTAAAATAATAATGTCCGGGTCACTTATTTATGTTATTTTTAAATTCTAATAGAAATTGTAGATTCTAGTATAAATTGACAAAAAAATTGTACATTAATTGATAAAATTATAACAATTGTCTTTATTTTTTTATCCAGAAAAAAGTGTTTTATCTTTTATCTTTATCTAGGCAAATTTGTAGTTATCTTTGCGTAATACTGCATATGGATTTCCTCCCAGAAAAATTAGTACACTTAAAAATCTGAGCAAATCTTCTAATAGAAAAGTTGTTCACAGGTAAAAAAAAATAATAAACATCTTTGGAAAACTATAAGCTTCTTCACTCCATTCAAAATCTAAAAAAAACATCATTGTTCCTCTCAGAATCGAAAAGTAATTATTTTTTATGATTTTATATAAAAGAAAATATTTTTTGCGAATCATTTTTGTAGTATTAAAAAATGTATTTAATAATTTAAAGCAATTAGTGGGGGGAATTTTCAACACCTATATCAATTTTGCTTTTTAAAATTATTTTAAGTACTTTTTTCAGGGATTTTTTAATGATTTAAAGAGCTTTTTATGGATTATATGAGAACACAAATCTGATCTCTAAACATAAACCATAATATTACATCCGCATAATACTAAAATTTCAAATAGCTATGATTTCGAAACTAAGTCAGACCGCTCAATTCTAACTTCAATATCGTTCATAAATCGGCAATAGGTATAAACTATACATATAATCAAAATTAAAAAAAATTAAAAAATTTGCAAGTACCAGTAGCTAGATTTGTTGCACGTGATTTTTCACTTAAACGATTTTCGTCAAAATTTGATATTAAATTTCCTTTACAAAAATACAAACTACATAAAGCTCAATTTTTTTTTTCATCACAGAGTATGACATTAAATGAACCTCCTATTAAATTTTAAAGCATTTCTGTTTTGTCTAATAATTTTATCTACAGAGTACCTACTGAATATAAATTACACACAAAACTCAAAAATGGTTCAAATATTTCGAAAATATTACTATGTCTAGAAAAGGCAAATACAAGTTTTATGTCATAATTTTAAGTCTTTATCAATATATTAAACTAAATGACATTATAAAAAAAAAAAAAATTAATATAGTAAAAGCGTATAAATATATTAATAAAATTTTGTATATATAAATAATATAAACAATGAATGAATGCATCACCTGTAGTATTATGATAGATGTATTATACGACCAATTCAAATTAAAAATTCCTCATCAGATCAAAGATCATCACAGACAAAATGTAAAACGCGACTCTTGAGTACAAAATACATTAGATATCAAAAAAAACGACTTCCTCTGCAAATAATGAAATATTATAAGGAACAAAATTATTGATCTCTTGTAATTTTTAGATTGGACCAATATTTCTGGTAGAAAACATCATGTTAAAATAATAAAATCAATAAAAACTGTATCGTCGCGGTGTGCTGTAAATATTGACCGTTTATCTATAATTTTCTTATGCTATACTGCTATACTTCGGAGTAGTCTAGTGCACATCGCCGCCATGCCTCCGAACACACACCACTCATCCTCAAAATTCAAGCAAATGTTGACATTTACCCATTCATAAAAAACGTACAGACTGGAATAAATTTCGAATAAACTCCAGTAATTTGATCACTTCCGAAATAGGAGAGCTCATTTCTTAAAAACATTGTGCTCGAAATACCTGACAACGAATTCACTACCCGATTGACAAACAAAGGTACAATTATTTTTTCTACTCGAGTCAACTCTTAAGAATCATGAAAATCAACTTTACACCTCCCATAGTCAATCCCTATCACTCTTAAATAGGTCTCTCTAGAGAAAAACCAAATTTCTTTTAAAGCAAAAATCTACCATTCCCCCTCTACGCTACCAAAACAATAATCTTGCTACCACTGACCAAGATAAGTCAGAGCTACTGGCTAACCACCGTGCAAATACATTTAAACCTCACAATATTTCCCTTAATGCAACTCCCATTCTTCAAATTGATCAATTCATCTCATCACTTCTGCCCATAGCACTACCACCCTCGCCTATCCACTCCTGGCGAAGTCCTATCAATTATTAAAAATCTTAAGAATAATAAGTCACCTGGTCATGATCTCATAAACAACAAAACATTCAAAAACTTACCACCAAAAACCATCATTCTACCTATAAAGGAATTTTCTTTGGTACCCCAAACGTACTGGTTTTTAAACCTTTATTAGAGCAGTTAGATAAACAACACGACATGATTTATCATGTAAAACACAATACCTATTATAATGTAAAATTACTTTTGAACGTGCATAAATATTTTTTTTTCATAACACTATAAAAATAATAATTATATCCTAGGTTTGCATATAGTTGTAGCTTTAGTCGTGACCGTAATGATTTTGTGCTTTTAAAATAGGCCGGAACATAATAATTTCATATTATATTGTAATAATATAATATTATTTTCACGAACAGAGAGCGCACTAAGTTAGTTAAGCAGCTGTTTCTGAGAGCAATTTCAATTGCCATGTGATAACGCTTATAACATGGTCCGTTTGGCCACCATTAAAATATCTTTAATCGTGGACTGGAGCTGGAAAACGTAATCAATGGTATTTATCGAACCAAAGATTAAACACCATTTGTTATGAAATGTTTAAAATGTGTAACTCTTCTCTCGACTTTTCTTTGTTATTTGTTTCATACTAGTAATTAATGTAAATACAACAAACAAAGATAAACAAAGAAATGGCATAATATTATCTTATATTAAAAAAAAAAATCAAAACATTGCACACGCCAAAGCAGTAATAATAAGGTAAGTGGTCTTTAACTAAGTGAAATAAGTTTTGAACATTGGTATTCAAAGTAAATAATTAAATATTTTTTCTAAAAATGGTACCTAATTATATTAATGTGTACCAGATACTTCCAATAAAATGTTTTTATAAACTGTATGATTTAAAAATTGAATGTATAAGTATTGTTAATATTTGTACTAATATTTTCTAAAATTACTTATGTATAACTAGATTAACTGATAATTATACTAATTTATATACCTACTCTAAATTCTTACTAATAAGTAATATTACTCCCTTGTTCTGCATTTCATCACAGGGCACAAATTATTTAAAAAATTCTCCTATCTCAAGGGCAATGCCTTTGTGTAACAAACATTCAACTAATGTTGATATGTTGATTTATTTCTTTTATCATTATATCAGATTCTGAACCTACACATAAATACCTACTATTATATAATACTGGGTAAAATATTTGATTTTTCTTATTGTATTCTTATCAATCTAATATGTTTACACTTTATTGTTACCTATATATTTCTCAATTTATATAATATTGTGAGTTTTAATCTGTGCCATTCAGCTTCTACCTATTTTATTCACTTGAATAAATATTATTATTCATACTATTTAATTTATCTTATTTATTATTTGCATAGTTTATATTTAGTTGATAAAATACTTTTATTGAAATAAAACTTTTTTATTACTTATTTTTGATAATATTCCCCTCATTCCCTTACTTATTCTATAATGTTATAAAAACTAAATATTTAAATACACCAATAGGCAATACTGACTCTTATATACTTTATTTATATCTTCCTATTTTAAAATACCAAATTAAAGCTAAATGGTCATTTATACTAAAACTATTTATAAATATTACCCAATTACCCAACATTTAATGCTTATTAGTTATTACATTGATTATTATATTATTTTTCTTAACATATAAAAGCAACTAACTGAAAAATACATAGCTTATTATATTATATTATATTATAATATATTAGCATACTTTGCTTCTAATAATATTTGTATTGCTTAATGTGCAGTGCTTATTTATGTAATTATGCTTTCCAGAATGAAATTAGTGGTATTGAGAGTACTTTGCAAAATAGTGATGAGCTAGAATCCAATAATAATACTGTTAGTAATAGTGATAGTGAATCATGATATAGAGGTAATGAATTGGAAATTGATTGGCTTTTAACTTATTTTAATTTTCTGAAAATGAAGCATGAAAGACAGGAAACTATAATAGACTATAAGTGCATAGTATGTGCAATTTATAAAGAATTTGAATCTGATGTTTCAAAGTATTCAAAAAATGTAATTATTCAATATCTGGAGGTATTCAAATTGAGAGTACACAAAAACTGAAGATAGTAATATCGATCATTTAGACTTCAACGCGGGTCTGATATGTTTACCCGATACCATTTATCCAACAATACATTTGCCCCACAATATAAAATTTTATTATAAATAAATCTGTGTCAAAAATTATTCAAAAATTCAATAAAATATTACATTATTTACTACTCAATGTTATATTCAAAATTAATGTTTATATGTGCAATTTTCCAGTTAATTAAAAAATAATTCAAATTGAATAAAACGGAATAAAATCAAAAAAATAATAATTTAGCAATTCAGTTTGTTACCGACAACGCAATAACATTTTATTTAATATTTAGTTTATTACATTATATAGAGTCTATTTATAATACTTAGTACCTTTTCACACTGAACGATATTATCGGTGACAAAATATTCATGTGACTTTGGTCTTTTTGAATTGAATTGAATAATGTATATTAATATTACGTAGGTACAGTAAAAATATGTAAAATATTTTGTCAGGGAAATGTAGTGCGGGTAAATGTACTGTCGGGCTAATAATATCGGGCAATTTAATGTCGGAAAAATGTACTAATTCCCTCCAAAACACATATTGTTTTGTTGCCTTAGAGTTAAAGAAAGCCAAGGAAGCATGGATTACGTAAAATGAAAATCATCCATGGGTTAAAGTTTTTAAAAAACCACTAATGTCAAGTTGTTGTTAATTTATTGCATTATGTATAAATGTTTATAATGATAGTTTGCTAGAAATCCTATGTGTCAGGGTCATGTCCCAAAGTTAAAAAAAATTGAAGTGCTCCATTATAGAGTTTTAATACATCTGCTTCAGATTTGCATTATAGATATCCAGTAATTTATGCTGAAATGCTACAAATAATTAGTATGCTAGAGAAGAAAAAATTATCCAAAAACATGTTAAGTGTTATTTGTTACGCTATTCAAATTGAAGGTAGCGCTGATCGTACAAAAAAAGATAATAAATTTATTACTGCAAGATACATAGCAAAAGACAATCCGACAGAAATGGTTACAATATTCTTAGGTGTTGTATCACCCGACAATTATAGAGCAAAAGGTCTGTTAACTGCTATAACAATTATTTTAAAACAATTTAGTATTTCTATAGAAAACTTAGTTATGGTAACTACTGATGGGGAAGCTGCTAATACAGGGAAGAACTCTGGTTAATGGAAAATTGCACAAGATCATCTAGGACATAAGTAATTAACAGTTTGGTGTGCTTGCTATGAGTTTAGATTTAGCTATTGAAGCAGTCATTTCAAATGTAATGAAATGAAAATATGGTTAAAAATTTAACAAACATACCCTCATATTTTCACAGTGTGCCTTTACAAACCAAACTTTTAATGGGAACATTTGGAGAATCAAAGAAGTTTGTTACATTTCCGAAATATTTAAAGTTCGATTTGCTGAGTATACTAGGACCACAATAGTGTCAATTTTAAATAGTTTTCTGGAATTTAAATTATCTGGAAGACATCTCGGATGAAAATAAAAAGTTCACTAAAACTAATAAAAAAAAAATAGTAAGAGGAATGTTAAAAACACGGAATGAAGAAACCTTATAATTTAAAATTACAGTTATCATGGCTGATATTACTCTAATAATGCAGTTTTTACAACAAACATTTCAAATGACTAATTTGATTACACCTGATGTTTTTACATATAGAGATTCTGCTATTCGAAAGTTGGATTTAATACTCGAGAGACCTTTAAAACTTTGGATATACTCTGTATATCAAGAGCAACACAACATAAACATAGATAAAAATAAAATGAAATTAATTTAACTGGTTAATAATATTATGACTATTTAGAACTAGAAGATTATATTCTTGGTAACTATTTAAGACTCATGATTATAAGGAACTTATAGATTAATATTCAAGTTTTGTATCCATTCAATCGTATCTTTGGTGACTGCGTGTATTTAATTTAATGAGTCTTTGAATACACATACTGGAGTACAAGACATTGAGTTTGTATACGGTAAATTATCTGATATTCAAATCCACAGTCGTAAGAAGGATTATCATGTAATTTCCATTAGTGCATCAGATAGTTACATCTCTCATGACAAGTTCGCAGACGGTTTAAAGTGACCCAATATTTTCTCGGCGAATCAAAACCCAGATGTTTAATTATTGGATTGGTTATAAGGTCCGAAAACCATTCATAATGCCATTTATTAATACCTTCGAAATTTTCCCGTAAGTTTGTTTGCGGTAATCTATGGTGGTTTTCTTGATTTGAGTCGGAGTATCTCGCTGCTTGTGTTCAAGTCCATATGTATTGGTAAGTTCGGGTTTTTAGCTACCTTAATCCATTCACGAATGAGAGCCTACTCCCTTTAGACCTTTGGAGGAGAGATGTTGCTTAGTATCGGTAGCCATTTTGCAGAGGTAGATTTTCATGTCCCCTCCCCGTAATTCTTATTGCCGAGTTAGCTGAGTATACAGTTTATCAGTATGTATACTATTGATCTGGAAGACAGTACATGCTGCCGGTGGTAGTAAATCTTTAGTCGTAAGCCGTTACCGAACATACATTGCTCGGGATACACTGCTAGGAAGCGATTTATCGTTGTACTCCATTAAATGTACTTCAATCAAATAAAAACAGATCGTAAATTAAATATACTAGAAGAAACAATAAAAAATTGTATATTTGTTTTATTTAATAGAGTGTACGACAAACTATGACCCTCGACCTACTGCAATAGAATTTTTAAACAAAAAAGAACGGCGTTACCGAGAATCAGTTATTGTTTACAAACATAGGGATTTTTTGGAAAAATATTTTAGGTTAAAATAATGATTTTATTTAAACTGTTTTATTATTACTAATTAACATATAATGTAATTTGATTAAAGAAGCAATATTTTGTTTTTAAATTTTAAATATTTAAAAAAATTGTAATAACTACGTACTGAATATTACCTATTTAATATATACAAAAATTTCATAAACTCTACGAGTATGTAAGTGAAAGATAAAGGTTCTTGCAATCGACTTTGTAGATTGATGAATTTTGGTATCCCTCCCCAAACTAGCATAGATATAACTAAAATGACGCCTGGACACGCAGTGAATAACCACTAAAAAATGTCCTGCGCCTTGATGCCTACTATTTACTAAAGTCGAGTTCAAATGGAGTGAGCTTTACCTTTCTATATTTCATGAATAAAACAACAATTAAATATAACGGAAAATATTATTTATTATTAACACAGATGGCCAACTTTAAATTGTTATTTGTAATATCTTGTATAAAGTGTAAAGTTTTACGTAAAAATAAGAAGTAAAAACTTTGTTTCGATTTTTGAATAACATTATTTGTAATTATGTTTCACAGTTACGCTTAATGTTTATTAATTATTCTTAATCATTAATTATGGTCAATGATATATTATATTTAATAATATTCGATTTTATTTTCATTTTTCATTAATTTTCCGTTTATTGTTTCGTCAATTTATTTTTCATTATAACGCTTATAAATAACGTTTTGAAACCCTGAAAAATAATAAGAAGAAACCATATTTTTAAGAATTATATAAAATGTTATCAAAATATATCAATTCAGTGAAATAATTGCACATCAAATTATTTAATGATTTCAGGGTTGAAGTGTTGTATTATTCCTCTATATTCAACAAACTATTAAACTTTGGAAGATGAATAGAGATTCCCGAGTGATTATTGTGGACTCTAGATTGGCTAAAAAACAATCCCGTAAGTATTTTGTATGCATTATATGGGGTATGGTATACTAGTAATGGGCACTATCAAATGGTACTATTCGAAATATTCAATAACCCGGCAACAATCAAACTATTTTATTGTATTTCAAATATTCAATATTACCAAATAATTTTGAATTATTTTATTATTCGATAGTTTCGAATTATTCAATTATAATATATTCTATGAAGAAGTCCAAAGTACAAATATTTTGCTAGCTACCTACTTTTTTGCTGTTTCCGAAATACTACCAAAAGCAGCTGGTGTTGTATTTTGCATGTAGTAAAATGGATACAGTCGATTGCGTCCCAAAGTCAGGTGAACGAAAAATAGAGTATGTCTATTGCGTCCGGCAAAATTTTGTTTGAGTTCTTTTTAACACTTTTTACCATTCTCGAATTTCGATTGCGTCCGGTTATAACAGGTGTGCATTCGATTGTGTCCTAAATGTAAAATCGAGAATTTCGATACCAGACAGAACGCGATTGTAGGTACACGAACATTTAACTCTAAATAAGTGCGAACCGCACCGATTATTATCGCTTTACACTTCGTAATATCAAATTGATTTTTATGTGTAGAGAAAAAAAAATATATATAATATTATTATTTATTAGTCATTAGCCATACAATAACTAAGCATTACAAAAATGTTTATTATTAAAATAGTCATTTTTTTTAACTGTACATACTACAGAATTGCACAATTTACAAATATAGTCAAGATCTTATTTGTTATTATAATTTATTATTTAAATTAATAGCTTTTAAACTTTTAATATAATCTAAATGAGGCATAATTGTTTTATTAAAATTTTAAAATTGATTTGTTAAAATTAAAAATATTATAGATACCACATGCAGTATAGTATTAATCCTTGTATTATAAAATAACAGTAAATAATACGACCGAATACAATCGGAATAGAAAATTTCGGATGTATTCTCGATCATTTGGAACTCAAATGGATTCTACTGGACGCAATTTAAATTCTCAATTTTACAATTGGAACGCAATCGGATGCATACCTGTTAAAGCCAGACACAATCGAAACTAGAAAAAAATTTAAAAGGTTAAAACTAGACGCAATCGGACGACGCCCGTAGTAAAATTACTAATATATAGGTGATTTCTCAGAAACCCGTGCAATGAATACAACCTTTGACCATCGGTAGGTTTACCTATTTAAATGGTTATTCGGTTATTCGGTATATTCGAATAGTTTTCCTCGAACAAAACTATACGATCGCAGGAAAAATATTCTATAGTTCATTGAAACTATTAAAAACTATCGATCGTATAAACTATTCGATAGTGTCCATCATTATGGTATACTATGGTTGAAGTACCGACAGGTCAAAACATCGACCAACATGTGTTGAATAACATATATTTTAATAACATAACATTATACCTACTATGAACAAATCTGTTCATATAACATACCTATATGATATATCTATATCTATATTAATGTTGTCCATGAATTTAATGACTTGTACGTATGAAAAAAAACTAATAAAATGTAATAGTATACATTTTTAACGTAATCTTAAAATTTTTTTAATTACAACTTACAACACAGCATCAGCACGATAACAAGAACTGCATTCAAATTATAAACTGTTACAGTGCTCAAAGATAGTTTTATAGACCAGATTTTTTTTTTATTGGCTGTAGAAATTGTATCCTAATTGCTACGTTATTAACTAATAGGCGTGTTTTGGTGATCCGGATTGTTAAATGATTGCAGGGACAAAACCGAGGGGGGGAGGGGGTAAAGGTTATAATCCCCTACCCAGAAATTTCAGATTTTTTTAACGAATCTTACGTAATAGTTTGTAATTCCTAGATAGCAGTAATCCCTAAATCTAGAATTAAGTACCAGATTTTTATTACCTACGCGCTTTTAAATTAAAAATCTAGCACGCATTGAAGAAGTTATAATTTGTATTGACATTTTGTATTGTTAATAAAAAATCTCCAAATTGTTTACATCGTACAATTACAAGTATGGCAATTTTTCGTCTTACTGTAATTTGTTTAAAATGTTTTTCTAGATTTTCAATACATTTTCTGAAGAATATTAAACAATTGACAACAAATAATCTGGTTTTCTTTTGTTGATTTTTAGATTATCTTGACCGCTGAAGAAAAAACCATTAATATCTTATCAGATTACTGAGCTCAATTAGTAATCATTTTTTTGATTTTAATGATCTATCGTTGTTCTTACACTAAATTACTATACTTCCTATACTTCTAAACTTCCCACTGGCCTAGTCATAGCGTAAAGTTTGTTATGCGTATTTTTCTATTATTATTTAACTAATAAAAGTATATTTATGTATTTTATATCATAAATGTTCTAATATTTTATGAATTGAGATCATTTAATTTATTTTTTCGGAAAACATAAACCATTTTCAATAGTTCACCTTCTATAGATTTTTTCTATTGTTTTATTTTTGTTTATTTCTGAATTGCCTTGGCATTAGGGGAAAAAACGTTATTATTATACTACATCACTGATCCGTTGAGAATCCTTGTTCGTTTGTTATGAATTAATGCTGCTTTGAGTATGTAGACTAAATTGGGCTAGTATCCTATACCTTTCCAACTACCCACCTTTAACAGTAGCTTATCTGTGAAATGTTATAACTTTTTAAGATGTATAACCCCCCCCCCCCCCCCTTCACCAGAGAGTAAGCACCAGTTGCATGACTTAACAATATTGCAGTAAACAGTATCACCAAAACAGTTTGTTTGCTAAACAAGCAACCAAGTTGCTCAAAACTTCATCGCCAAAACTCGTCTAATTTTGGCTATCTATCCACCTTATAATAACAGTGCAATATCATGTTATAAAATATATTGGTATGTATCTAATTTTATAATTTTCCGCCGAGTATCGACATTTTAACCTGTCAATATTTTATATACTTTTTTCCGTTTCAATCGTGTTTTACCTGTCGACATTTCAATAAACGACGTTTCAACTGGCAATTTATATAGAATGAATGTATGAATATATTATTTTAACTTGATTTTTAATACGTTTAATTAAGGGTCGATGAAATGTTCGAGCGTATTAAATTGGATGGTTCTATTTGGATTTATGGTCAATTATATGTTACGAGTAAATATGAGTATTGTTATTGTTGAAATGGAGTCTAACAATAATCATCACAATGTTACGACATTTTCATCAAATAGTACAGCAGTAAGTGTATGGTTATTCTTATTAAATTTAATACATCAGGACAGTCAGAACCTTATACAATACAAGATAATATGGTGTACATAAAAGAGTGGTATTTAGTTATATAAGTGATTTTTTTTTTTTCAGTTTTTACACCTCTAAGTGGTTCCAATATGTATATAAATATGAAAAATAAATTGTAAACAATTGTATGCCGATTGGTTAAGTTCAACCCGTGCCTCCCCAGTCTTAAATTTTTGGAACCCGTTTTTCTTCAAAAACCCGGTGTTTTTTTTAGTTTTTGATATATATATCTGATATCGTTACAAAAATTGTTTATAAAAATATATATTTAAAATTATTTATAAAACAAAAAATTTATATAATAATTTTTATTTTTTTTTTTTTTTTTTTTTTGAAATATTTGGTTATGAAATATATAAATTCATAAATAACATCATTAAAACAATATTTATTTCAAATAAACTAACATAATATAATAGGTATATTATGTGCTTATAAGATTTAGGAATATTTTTGGAAATACACCTTCTTTCTTTATTATTCATATTACTCTAATATAATCCCATTTTAATGGCATATAACCGATAAAGGTCAAAATCTATGTGGTGAAATGATTTTTGTTTCTGCGAAATTAGATTAGCTGGTTTAATTTGTGTCGTGTTATTGAAAGAAGTCTGTATGATAATATGTGGATTTAGAAATTTCCGTGGAAATCTGTGTTTCTTTACCGTTAAATATTATTTTTTTTAATATAATACGTGTTAATTGTATTCGTGGTCAGCATTCTGGTTTATTATGTGTCATACTAAATAAATATTTTGTAGTTTTCTCTCTTGTATTCCATAACGATTTACAGTATTGTAAAGAGTACCTATTTTTGAATTCGAAAAACGTATTAAATGTGTGAAAAAGTATTCAGTATAAATTTTCAAATATTTTAAAATATATACTTTTTGATTATTTTTGTTTTTCTGTTTCTGTTACTGGTATTTTTTTTTAGTATATTTTTGTTATTTCTAATTAATTTAGTGACTTTATTTCTGAAGTTATTATAATATTTTTAGATGGTTTTTAGATGATTTTTATATGGTTTTACAAAGATGTTTTTTTTTCTGTGCGCAACTTTTCTACCAGAAGACTTGCTCAAATTTCTACATGGTAGTACCTTTTCTGAAAGTGTAGGGAGCTACTTTAAGAATGTCATTTTTCGATTTTCTCAGAAGTTTGAAATGTGAAAAACCGGGAAAAAATCATGGAAAAAAAGGAAAACGTAGGAAAACCGGGAAAATCTGTAAAACATTAATACAATATTATTAAAGAAAATATATAAAGCCTATTTAATTATTTAACTATAATATGGCATTTATATTGTTGACAAAGTATCATCCATCTATAACTGCATCCGTTTCCATTATTCTAGGACATCTTTTTTAACTTGTTATTAGTGGTGTATGTTTTTTATTTAACGTTTACTTACTTTGTTTTTTTTAGTTCTGTTATAGGTGATTTGATTTTCTTCGATTTTAAGAAAATCATAATATCAGCAGGGATCAATTTTTTTTTTTAACAAAAAAAGTTATTTAGTGTATTAATAAAATATATTGTAGAGTTAACGACATCAGTTTATTCTAATATAAAATTGGATATTAGGTTTATTATTTCTATCACTTATTAAATTTTCAATACTAATAAATATTGGATTATTATCAGACATTTCAATTAGACTAACTATTGACTTTTTGAATTTTACTTTTCATAAATATATGATCGTGGCAAGAGTTAAACGCGAGCCTAGTGATATTATCAATAATTTTAATATATCCAAATTCTGGCAGGAAATCGATGTATTTATTATTATTTAATGTAGTATGTACGTAGTATGTTTATACTTATATCACCATTGAATAAAAAAATATTAATAATAACGTTTTATTAATCTGTATACTTATATAAAAATATTATAAATATTAATTTCATGTTATGTTATTTAATATGAATTCTTATATGTCTCAATTAAATATTTTTGAAAATATTATATAAATCAAACAATTAGCAGAACTATGTTTATAGTTTATAGTCAATTATATTTAAATTAAATAATTTTCAATACATATTTTTATATAAGATAATTTTAACGAGATATTAATTCAAAATTATGAAAAATACTTTCAAAAATTAAAGTAGAATAGAAAAATAGAAAACTATATTGTTTGAACAAAAACGTGTTTTAGAATTTTAAGGGTTAGAGGCATGAGTTAAGCTTAACAAATTGGTATATAACTTGGTACACTTAATTTGTATACATATTGGAATCGAATTAGAGGATAAGACTTAAAAAAAAAAATCAAATTTAAAAAAATAGGGCCACCCTAATATGTATAGATGAATAGATGAATACCTAGGTACTTATTTAAATTAAAATCGTCAACAATAAAAACTCAAACTTAGAAATGGAATATCTCGTCAACAGATTGACTGCTTGTTTCTTAAATCTTCTAGAAAACAAATTCCGAAAAAAGTTAATATTTTCCGAGATAATAAGTGTACCGTACCCACTAAACTCGGTATTTTGACAAAGCATCACTATCAACTGAACTCCATTAATAAATTTTTGCATGTAATGGTTTATCATTGCTTACAGGTATACATTAAATTACTCTAACTGTGGCTGCACCAGTCCCCATTATCCTAGGACGTCTTTTTCTATTTTATTCTAATGAACAATTTACTAGGGCCTATTGAGGGTCAGTTGACTAATGAAGTGAAAGACACTTTTATTAATCCATCACTGAATTAAAAATATTGCTACCCCATGATTTTACTTCAAATGTCACCTATGTATTTAGTTTTATATCCATTTTCTATGTTTTCAATAAATTATTAATATGATATGTAAGTATGCATGTTTAAAATATTCTTAAAAAATAACCCGGCCAATAAATAAAGTCTTCATGATTAAATAACTTATACAATAAAAGTCTATTAGATCAGTGAAGTTATGGCATTTGAATATGTTTAAGTGGGTGAGTATTATTCATTGCTAAGTAAGGTATAAATGTTTTGTTCAACTGTTAATTTAATACAGTTTATTTTATTGCAATAAAGGTATTTTCAATACATTTAGTGTGTTTTTTAATGCAATAACCTATCTAGGACCACTGTTCTAGATATGTCATATTCATAAAATATTGTAATACCTATAATCAATATATGTAAATAAAATATCAATATACTTAATATAAAATCATATAAATATAAAATTTCTTTCAGATCACTGCGAAATCTAGCGGTATGGAGTTAGACTGGTCCGAATTTGACAAAAATTTGATATTGGGTAGCTTCTATTGGGGCTATATAATCACAGAATTGCCAGGGGGTTTGATGGCTGAAAAGGTTGGAACCCGACCAATTTTTGGTTACTCTATGCTGTTGGCCTCAATAGTTACACTGTTTACACCTATGGCAATGGACTTGGGTTTATATCCTCTATTATTTTGTAGAGCACTCTTGGGTTTAGCTTTAGTGAGTATTGTGTTTAATTTAAAATCGTCTACCTAAAAATTACAGGATTAATTTTTTTTTTTAGAAAGAAAATCCAGTTTAAAACCATATAAATGTATAATAAACTCATCTATATCCTTAACTATCTCATCATTTTTTCGTTTCAATCAATGTGACAATATACTTATCATCACAATTTTTTCTTTTTTCTTTTTCATTATCTTTATCCATTATACTTTGTCTATATTATGAACAATTAATTATTTCAAGGGAAAAGATAATAAAAATTTAAATTATTTGTTAATGAATAAAAGACGTTTTTTTTTCTGTCTATTAACAATATTTCTACCAGAAATCTTATTCCAGTTCACAATTAAACTTACTTTTAATGAAACAATTTTAGTGATACAGCTCTGTGGTTTATTTACCAAATAACCCCAAAAGCAGATATTATCACTTTGGTTTTTTTGTTCCTTATATACTGTAAGATAAGTAGTAAAATTACGATAAATTCTTCCAGTCAATGTGTATTTTAAATCATAAATAATAATAAGTATGATACTAAATAAAATTAAGTTTTTGTAATAAATTTTGGTTCTTGTATTTTAGGGAGTAACATACCCAGCTATACAACCAATTGCAGTAAATTGGATCCCACCAAATGAACGTGGCAAGTTTATAGCAAATATGATGGGTAAATACTCATTAACAACTCATATTATTTTTTAAATGAAGTTTACAAATTTGCTTAAAAAATAAAATAAAAATAAAAATTGTAATAATACTTTAAAATAATAAAAACTATGATAGAATAAATATTCATAGAACAATATTATTCCGGATGATTAAGTTAAAAAAAGTTTTAAATTATTAGTGAACAGATCTCAATAAATTGATATAACTGGGATGATCCAGGCAAAATTTTCTTTGTTGAAGTTATCCACTTACTGTTATAAGTATACTTAAGTTTTACCACTCCTATTTATTGTAGACAAATACAAATGTGCATTGTACATGGGTTAAGTTCAGTTAAGTTGGGTATAAATAATATTCATCATAAACTCAAAAAAACGTTTAGTTTTCTGTGAGTTTGCTTTTACCTTAATTTAAATAAATATAACAATTTGAATTTGTAATTTTTCAGCAACTAATCTTGGTGCAGGTTTTACTATACTGGCGTGTGGTTTTATTATACCTATATTGCAATGGAAATCTGTGTTCTACATCAGTGGCCTGGTAGGTGTAGTATGGTCTGTGTTTTGGTTTTGTTTAATTTTTGAGACTCCTGCTCAACATCCAAGAATAACTGAATCTGAAAGAGATTACATCGAATCTCAAATCGCTGAGCAAAGCAGTTCTCCTATTAAGGTACCTATAAAATATTTAGCCACACAATATTATATCTTACAAAATGTATGAGTGTCACTTTATTTATTTTCTCTGAAACTTTATACGATTATGTAATATTATGATTGGTAGTATAGCGGTAAACACGGTATAGTAAATTGTATATATTTATAGTATAGCGTAATTTGTTATTATATCCAGACACTTAAAGAAGTTTAATTATTCTAGTTGTACGGAAAGGCAATATGTAGGAAAAGACTAGTTTTGGGCGGCATGTTTTTAGTAAATAAATCTATAATTATTATAATTATTATTACCATTAGTTTTTAATAATGGTACTCTTTTAACCTGTACTTTTATTAAGTTTTCAGATTGAAACTATTTATCTGATATTTTTCATTTCCACAATAGATGATACAGCCGAAATTTCGGAAATTTATTATTTTCAAAAATTTTATTTTTTTCAAAAATTGCACACCATTTTGATCTTTGTAGCATATCTACAATATGTTTTAATATTGAGTATTAGTCATTTAAACACTATACGAAATCTTTTAAACTCAAACCATAATTAGGGTAGGTACTCATCTTACAATATTGGTAATTTTACATTCTGAACAAATTGTCTGTTATTTTTATCTGATTATCTGTAGATATACGTGACTACATCGATATGATTGAAAATCGTGTTAAACAATTGAAAATTAATTAAAAATAATATCATGTTCTTGGACTAATTTCAAATAACCCAATTCTTTGGTAACCAACTTTATTCAATCTGTTTTGAAAAATTGTTTATAATATACAAAAATTTTTAACATTAACTATAATAATTAGGCCCAGTAATAATATGATATAATGATGATCAATAATCATACCAATATACAGGCTGTTCTACGAAGTTATAAATATTTTTGGTCCTTTTTCCCGTGAGTAATATATAAAAAAAAAAAAAAAAAAAAACAGAAGTTTTATTATCTTTATTATCTCTGGAAACATTCATGGTGTAAATCGTAGTGGGACAGCCTGTATGTATATTAGTTAAAATAAAAAAAAAACAATCTTGCCATACATTTGTAAACATCTACCTACATTATTGTTGATTTCTTTATTTGTTAATTCAACTTAAGAACAAAACACAATGCAAGTACAAATTTTCTTCGTTTACCTAGATGGGTTTTATTAAAAAAAAAGTCTGTGCATTTACAAAATGTTTTGACATTATTATTAGCACTATAAATAATATCATAACATTTAGTAAGTTATTTTGATGGATTCCGTTTATCTATACTCTCTAACTGGTATTTATTGAATTGTTATAATTTTCGTTTTACACTATTTATTCTTGTTACCTACACATCAAATTTTGTCAAATAAATTGCTACTATAATTACTTTGAATTAAATTGGCAATTATTCGACGATATTTTGACAGGCTGATCGGCCAAAATAGAGGAGTGCTGGCCGAAAATGTTCGAAAATAAAATTGTTTAATATCATATTTAATAAAATCAATTATGATGGATGGATAGGGAACTATATGTTCATGTATTATATTTATTGTTCTGTTTACAGCCAAAGCAGATACCGTGGGCAAAAATATTTACGTCGTTGCCGGTTTGGGCCATTATAATTACACACGTAACCAGTGTCTTTGGTTACTTTACTATTAGTTTACAGTTGCCTATGTATATGAAATATGTACTTCATTACGAAATCAAAGCGGTATTTATATAGATATTTTAGTAATCTAGAAATTCGTTTGGTCATATTACACGCCAGGTATATACATAAAATAATCTAGGTATACCTATTATACCTGTAATGGTTGATGTTATTAAATCGGTTAATATATTTATATGTACTTTTTATATTTTAACCGATCGTGTGTTTTTAGTCTTATCAGAGTTTTTTAGAGTAGTTAATTAAAATATTAGAGTGTATTGTCTTATTATCAAACTTAAATATATAAGAACATTTGTAGTGTTTGTAGGTTGGATTTTTTCGACATTTTAATTGTTCAGCTAGATTTGATAATTTTTAAATTGTGACATTTCACATATTCGTAACTAAATAGAAAATAAAATATCGAACAAAAATTACCAAAGATAAATAGACAATGTTCTTATCTTTAAGTTTGATGATCGGCTAGTATACTCTAATATTAAAACTAACAGCAAAAAATCAGTTTTTATATAAAAACAAGTATTTATATATATATATATACATCACGATATAAATTGATTTCACAACATCACTATGACATACTCATTTCTGCTTCTATCAGTTTTTAAAAGTTTAATATGACCTTACATTGGGTATTTTATATTTTTGCATGTAATTTATGTTGGTATAGTATGGGTACATTTATTTTAAAAAACACCGGTTTATTATAAAGACATTCGTTTAAGATACCAGTATAAAATGTAAGTGCTATACTGATATTAATCTTTTGACCTACCTTCCTGTAAAATATCATAAAACTCTGTAGAAAAATGGTAGCATTAGAAGGATGTGATAAACGGATGGTCTGAAATGAAAAAATTATATGGGCTCTTTTATCTCCATTTTAGCTACGAAACACTGACATTGATGTTTTGTAACAAAACGTTAAGCAGTTTCTTAATAGAAACTAATTCAGTATACCGCTATTATTATGTACAAATAATTTGTGTATACCGGTATAAGAGCGAAAGAATTTCTAGAATAGTACAATTGATTTATTCCTTTTTGACATGTTACTTTATGAAATAATAAATTATATATTATATCAAATATTATTGATAAAATGTTTTTAGAACGGATTGCTGTCCAGTCTACCGTATTTTGGTAAATTTTTCATGGCGTTCTTTGTTGGAATAATTGCCGATCGCATTATCACTTATAGAAAAATGAGCAAAACTACAACAAGAAAATTATTCACTTCAATTGGTAAATTGATTCTATATAAAATAATATCACGATTAAATTTTTGAATGGTTATCATTTGATCGAAATAATCCGAATTACATATTGTTTGGGAGAATTTTACCTACTTAGCATTTAGACAAAATCTATGTTAGTACCAATATGTTTAAGTTTAATATATCATTTATGCGAGCGAAACATATTAAAATAAATGATGAGTAGGGCCTAAATTAATTTTTTTTATATCATTTTAAATTCTCCAAATATATGTTACTTTGATTTTATCTATGAGAAATGAACGTTAGTTCAATCGAGTCAATTGTCATAATTTATTAATGTAGCAAATTTATTCATGTTGATAAGCTTGAAATGTATATAGGCTGTCCCACGAAGATAAAACCCCTTAAATATCTCCGGAGATAATAAAGATAATCAAATTCTTTTGTTTTATATTGCTCACAGGGATGAGGACTCCAATTATTTAATACTTATATGTATATTTGTCCGGTGATATTCGAGGAGTTAAAATATTTACAGGTGGTATTCTAAAATGTCAAATAATTCTTCCAGTTAAACAAAACCGTGCAAATATATGCAATTAAAAGTTACATATTTCAAAAAAATAAAAAAAAAAACTCTAATGCCTGATAATATTATGCTAATAAGAAGTATAAGCGTATATAATTATAGAAAATAAGAAAAATTAATTATGAAACTAGTTGTTTTAATTACATGATTTTTTTATTAAATATATAACTTATTTAAATTTTAAACACTGTAAAATATTCTTTACCTTATCGGCTTTTAGATGATACTAGAAGCGTTGAAAAATTAAAAAAAGAACATTAGAAATTCAATTACACGATAGTGTGATGTGCATCGTATAAACAGAGAATTTAAAATAAATCTATATTAATTATACATTCAATTGTCTTTTGATGAGCTTTTAAAACAGAAAAATCGTCAAATACCTCAACAATATTATGCATAGAATGTACTCAAACATAATCTACTATAAAATCTACGTAAATTTGTATTTTTTTTTTCATTTTCATCTATTTTTATTAATATCTGGCCCACTATGTTACACCGGGTTACTACGCAGATTCTCCGCGTCCGTTATAGACGGGTTAAAATACCTATCTTTTTTCGGGAATTTTTTTATTTTGTCCTTGAGGACAAATTTCATATTTATATTTATTACCTAGTTTATTTCTATAAATATTATAGGAACTCTACAAAAGAGGATTTTATAACATTTCATTAAACTGCATTTTTTTTATGACTTTGATGTTCCATAACCATTTCTTTTAGATTCTGAGTGGAGCCAAGAAGCCTATATTATTACAAAGATTTTTTTTTTTGTGGACAACTTTTTTACCAGCAATTTTGCTCTGATTTAAAATTAAATCAATTTTTAAATTGAAGTTCAATGCGAGCTATTGAATGATGTTTTTAGTAAATTAATAACCAAATATTATATTAAGAATAAGTTTTTTTCTATTCCCATAAAGTAATTTTCGTCAGTAAAAACGGCTACATGCCTCTCCCTAAATGAATATTAGGTAGATCAGTGGACAAATTATATCTTTAAGGTGGTTATTGAAATTTTAAAAATCATTTTTACATTTTAAAAAATTGGTGTAAATTTGAAAAACCGACACAAGCCTTTCTTAAGTTTTTTTGTTTATACCGTTCTAAAAACTTTCTTATTTATATTAGTATATATTATTATTATACATATTTACAGGAGTATTTTCACCGGGTATTTTGATGATCGCACAAGTGTATTATGGAGAGAACCAGTTATGGTCAGTGCTTATATTCGTTTTTGCGTTAACTTTGAACGGTGCAGTCAGTGGAGGTTATTTGGGAAGTGCTTTAGACATAGCTCCGAATTTCTCGGGTATTGTAATTATTATCATTTATAATTTTATCTTTCGATATTATTTTACTAAATAAATTTGAATTATATGATACATTTCAGGTATAATATTTGGAATTGCAAATACTCTACCCTCGTTCGGAGGATTCCTATCTACGTACATTGTGGGAGAACTTACAAACAACAATGTTAGTATATATTATTAGAGCTTTCTATTTCACATATACACGTTTTCACGTATTTGCGTTAAGTTAACATTTAAATATATAAAACTCCGTACTTGAAAAATCCGTGTACACGTATTCACGTACTGTATACTTATAATATCATGCCTAGTTTACACAATGCGTAGTACTTGTCATTAGTACTAGTTACTCGCACTACGGGTATTTGTCGTTAGTAAATTGAACGGATATATATTCACTCGCACTTTCAGTTTTATTAATGCTTAGAAATATTTGTATTGTTTATGCCTAGTTTACATTCTTAGATACTTAGTTAGATACTTAGATACTTACCTAGACACTTAGTACTAATTATTAAGTATTATTAATATGAATAATAACTCAAATGTATAAATTAATATTTATTGATAACGGTAAAAGTCGGAAAGAAGTTGTACATAAATATTGTCTACGAGACAAACAACGATGCACAGTCCCCATCAATCGTAATATGATATGCTATAATAATGTAATATTTGTAAATATTTGCAATTCGCTTCCATACCTAGCGTGTAAACAATATAAATAGTACTAAGCATTAGATAAACTGGGAGTGCAAGTGAATAGAAATCCGTTCTTTTTAAGTAGTTACCCGTAGTGCAAGTGACTAAAACTAATGACAAGTACTATGCAACATGTAAACTAGGCATTATATGCAAGGTGAGAGTGTGAGTGACAAGAATTAATGATTAGTACTAAGCATCGCGTAAACTAGGCATTATGAATCAGTGGTGTATAGGTTTTTATTTCGGAGGGGCCAATAATTTATATCACTTTTTTGGGGGGAGGGGACACATTATTTGGACAAAAATTGCTTGAATGTTATAACTCCTTTCAACTGTTTTTTCGCCATCAGAGAAATGAAAAACTATTATTTTTTTAATGAACTGTAATATAAAAAATATAAAACTCTACATTGCAATAAAAAAAATTTATTAGAGTCACTTAAATTAAAATTGAACATATTATATTTTCATACAAGAAAAAACATACTTTATGTGTGTTTGTAATTTGTGTTCGTTTTACGTATAGTATACAATTCACGTATATTATGTACCGGAAGGGCGTAAGGCAGGAGCCCTGCGGTATGCCGGCTGTGATTAGTCTTTTTCGATAGCCCTCTGACCGACCTATCGAAAAGGTACGGTTCGAGGGAAATGAATAAGTTTTTTGTATTAGATTTGTTGGAATTATTAGTTTTTCCATTTTGTACAGAAGGTCGTCGTGCAAGACACGACCGAACACCCTTTCGAGTTTCCATGGAAACTGCTGCGTGTACAGAATTTTGTTACTGTTCCCCTATTCAGGCAGTCGACGAGGATGACCAGTTGTAGCGTTGTTGAGTGGCTGTGGCGAAAGTCGTGTTGTTCTGACCTGATTAGGTACAATGCTAATTTTTGGAGTTCAAATAATATTATTCTATAGATTACTTTCGATCCTTAGTGATCCTCTATCGGCGATTCACCCATATCTATACGTCTGCCCAGACAGAGGATCATTCACCATTGGTTGAAACTTTTCTGTTGAAAATAAATCACACATCGATCATCTGGGAGTGACTGTGTTTTTACCTCGTTATTTCAAATGAATCATACTCATCTAAAATCGCCTATTTACTATGACATCGCTATAACTGATATGTGCATTTACTTTATCAGATTACTTATTTATGTGTTTGCTCTAAAATGGGGTCTTTTAAGATATGCATGCGTTCCGTAACATAACAATTTTTATTAAATTTTCTTAAAAAATAACAGATTTTTATAGAAACATTTATTGCTTATTTCACTCTTTTAAGAGTGAGGATATTTTCAAAAATTATAATTATGCTAAATACCAATTTTTATGAATTTATCATAAAAAATGGTAGATTATTATACAAACATTCATGTCGTATTTTATCTTTTAATGATAGACATTTTCTAAAATCTTTTTTAATGAATGTCCTCAGTATAAAAAGTATGAAAGGTGCCTACTATAAAAGTTTTTTACTGTTAACGTTTTTACCCTAGTTGATAGATCAATGAGTGAGCCAATTTTATTCAGTTTTTCGTTTTATACCTACAGATTAAATGAAAAACGATTTCTTAAATAATAAACTTGTATTAAAATTATTATTAATCTTGACGAATATAACTGAAATATAGTTTCAATAAATCCTAAAATGTTAAAATAAATAAACATTGTTATTATTATTAAACACTCAATTTTAATTTTTACTTTTAATAATTATTTTGTATAAAACTATTAATTAAACATAATTGCATGATACCTATAATACATTTTATTTCAAATTTTAATTTGTTTTCTTAAAAATGTTGTTAAATTACGTTCAACACTTTACCAGGCAAACTGTATACACTTCTCATTTATAATAATATATGTATTCTTACAGCAAACATTTGGACAATGGAAAATTGTGTTTTGGATTTTGGCCATAACATATACAATTAGTGGTTTCGTATTTTTAATTTATGGCACAGCACAAACATTATCGTGGAATTCAATTCCTGTCAATGAGGAAACGAAGGATGTTCAACTTCCAAAAATAATGGTATATTAAAATCATTTTTATAACCTGGAATCTCGTCTTCTCAACAATAACAAAATATTTGATTGGTACACAGATTAAAGGTTTAAGTTAATTATTATTCTTCATTATTATATTTTTTATACCTTGATTTTTAGTTAAATGTCAAAATGTATAATTTTATAATTTAATGTATAATATACATAGGTTATTAGTATACAAAACATGAGCCCAATAAAATAACATTATTAATCAAATACTTTCAATTAGTGGATTTTGATGAAAATACATACTTATCAATAATTTAATTAGTGCTTATTGTATATTATTACCACAGTATATTAAAAGCCTATCCTTTTTAAAAATAAATTTTATATATAATATTGTTATTGTTATTTATTATTTCTTTATGTACGATAAAACGGTTCAGCACGATTGAGCAACACGATAATACGATTGAACTAACTATGAATTCAACAATTGTATCTGGATAAAAATAATTAGGACTAGAACGATCAAAAATTTCAAATAATTTCTAATATTCTGACAAGAACTAACTGCTAGTAATAACTTTTTATTTTTTCTCGTTAATGAAAAGTTCCGTCTTTTCTATTTTCGCTCATTTTAATGGTGAAAATGTAAAATATTTTTACAGAATTATAGTACAAAATCTGTTTTAATTGTAAAATAATAAGTATTTACTTATTTTTATAATATAACAATGTAATCTATTATGTGGATTTTATAATATTATCAGTTTATTACTATTGTCACTTATCAGTTATTACCATGTGGCATAAAATGCGATAAAAACAGTGAAACAAATATTTTTGGAACAAAAAATACCATGTTATCTATTGTTTACTCAACTAATAGATAGCACGATATTTGTTTATAACCAATATAGGTAATTTAAAATTGTAATCATGATTAACAGTATACTAATATTGATTAATGTTAATATAAAAATTAAAATACAATTTAATTTTAATCATATTAATAATTGCGGATTATTTTAGCCGGGCGTGGGCCAATTGGAACTATTTTAAAATTAAGGGGTGCACCCTGACGCTCCAAATGATGCTCCTGAATAGAACCGATAAAGTAATTAATAGTGCAGGATGATACATATAATCTAATGATTCGAGTGGTCACGTCCATGAACTTGGTGGTACCCATGTAACACCCCTAACTAAACACCTCGAGTTCGAATCGATTAAATTCGAAAATAGAACGACTCCTAAGATCTCCAACAAATAAGTACCAATTTTCTGACAACTTGTATGTTACATAATATATGTTTATAGAGGTGTACATTAAATAGTGGCAATAAATACAGTGTACGTTGGTCTATGATAGTGTATGACCATCGATTTTAAATACTATAATAGGTCAGTTTTTCAATGTCCTACAATATTTTACTTGATGTATGACGATAAAAACAAATAACATTAATAAATTCGTAATTTCCACCATATTTTATTCTATGAATTAACATTGTATACGGAAGAGGCAGGGTAGGCAGTTGCCTCCCCAGTGAGATCTGTGACCTATACAATTTTATTTATTCTCGTGAACTTAATTTCAGAAGTTATCTTAGATTATTAGTTTTTATAAATCAGTTTATTATCAAACATCAATGTTGAATAAAATAAGGTTAGATTAGGGTTGTAAAAGCTTTACTTTGATCAAAATTATAAGTGTAAAAAAAAGACTTCCTAGGATAATAGTGGCGTATGCAGCCACTGTTATAGGTAATTTAATATATACTTGTAAACAACAATAAACTGTCGAAAAAACGATTCTGAGTGGAGTTTAATTGAACATTTTTACAAGGCTCACATTTACACCAGGGATTAACACCATGCGTCATTAAAAGTAGTATTATCATACCGTAATTGAAAAGTGTCTAGAGTTTTGAGTGAAAAAGACGATTTACAACTAATTAGACACGAACAGAATAATATCATTGTCTGCATACCACCTAACTATTATTATTACTAATTAGAAATCGAAAATACTGTTTCAATATTCAACGAAGATAATTACCGTTTGTCACTAATGGTGACTGCATATTTTCGAGGCTCGCCAGACATTCGTATTATGTTTAATGTGAGACAATTTACAATGTTCAGTAAAATTCTATCGGTAGATAATAAACACGCGAGGTCACGATGTTAAATAAATAGATAGAATTAATGGATTTTAGGGATAATAAAAAAAAAACATATTTTCAATATTTGTATATAACATACGCACGTGCACACACACACACACACACTATATATAGATACATATAATATGTAAGAACCATACATTTGTAAATTATGTTGTGTCGTTATCTTATACGTCATTATAAATGAACAACGCACATAACACAGCATGACGTAACCATGTGAGAATCTCTTCTTTAGATACCTAATTTAAAAACAAATCTAACTATAACCGTAACGAGTATACCTACTTTACTTTTAAATGGAAGATAGATACAAAAATGTGTATCTCTATTATTATTATTATGATATACATTAGTCCAATATGTTCAAAATGATATGTTTAAATGTATATTGTAAATATATTTATTTAGTAGGTAAATAGCTATAATAATATATCAAATTGATCGTTTTTGACTGAAATGTAAATACCTACGTGTCATGCGCAATCATATACATTCATATAACAACAAGGGCATATTTCTGGGGGAGGGAGACGTAGGGGCGATCGATCCCCTGAGCCACTGTTTTAATTTAAAGATTACCGCATTGATATGTACTTATGATACACTGAGTGAACACCGAATAAAGTAAAATTATATTGAAGTTTTTCGACGTTGAGCAGCTTCTAATTATAAAAGTCTAAAAGTTAAAACAATATTCAAATAATATAATAATTGAAATATTTAGGTTAAATTTCCTGCTTTATTTGCTGTACATACTATAATGATTTATGCTTCGCTCCTCACATAAAAAGCTTAGTTAAAAAGTCAAATGAGCAACAAAGACTGACAGTTTGGAACTGTTACATAATCTAGAATTAGATGAATTGAAAATAAGAAATCGATTTGCAGAACACAAATACTTTAAAGAAATTGTTATATAAAATAAATATTAGATGGCACGTAGTTTTTAAAATTATGTAGGTAGATTAAAATTATTTATGCAGCAAAAATATGCTATTTTTACTTTCAAATTAAAACTTAATAAATTTATTTTTCATATATAATGCGTTTTTTTTTAAGTCCATATAAAAAAAAAACGAACATACTTCACACAATTGGTGGGCAAGACTTTAAGAAGTTATGAAAGTAGGGAGGAAATTTAATATACATTCATTCGCAACGATTAACGAGAAACGATTCTGAGCAGAGTTCAGTTTAATCAAGTTGCTTTATCAATAATATAAATTATGTCATATGATAGTAAAATAATTACGTGTTACATATGTTTTTCTTGTATGTACATATGGTTCTTCCCATGTTTTTTCCTGGTTTCTCCCATTAATTTGGAAAACTTCTGAGAAAATAAAAAAATAACATCCTCAAATTACCTCCTAATCAGATTTCCTTTCAGAAAAAGTGAAATACTTGAAAATCGGAGCACGATTTTTGGTAAAAAAGTTGTTCATGGATTACAAAAAAAAAATAGAAAAAAAATGGACATCATTGTAAAACCAATACATTTCTGGCTTAACTCTGAATCTAAAAAAAATTATAAAATTCAGCCCCTCCAATGAAATTAGGGTCTTGTATATTATTATCAACAAAAATTCTTGAATGCCTTCATATAGTATTTCAACAAATGTAAAATATCTGCCAATCAAACATTATTTGAAACTTCTACCAATATTTAAAGCAATTCATCCCTACTGATTTAACTATGATGTGTTTTAGATTCTGAGTAGAGTGAAGAAGCTTATGGTTTTACAAAGATGTTTATTTTTTTTTTTGTTCTGTGGACAACTTTACTACCAAAGATCTCGCTCCGATCTTTATGTTTAGCACCTTCTCTTGAAGGCAATCGGTGTTGAGAGTTACTTTACCTAGGTTATTTTTCGATTTTGTCAAGAGTTTTCTCATCAAATCCGAAAAACCAAAAAAATGGAAGAAAATATAAGAAATGTAGGTATTAGTTAAAAATATCACGGCTTTTTTTTTCCTGTTTATTAACTTTTCTACTAAAAAAAAAAAACTAGAAAAACGGGAAAATATAAAAAATATAAGTATATTCGTTTACATATATCGTGGCCTTTTTCCTGTGAACAATTTTTCTGCCAGCAATTATCAATTTTCCTCCAATTTATAATAATAGTAATGTTTCTAAAAGGAAATTCAACTGGAGAGGTATTTTTAGAGAGGTAATTTTTTGATATTCATAGAAGTTTTACAGGCAAATGTGAAAAATCGGGATAAAACATGAGAAAAGCCGGAAAACATAGGAAAACTGGGAAAATAGGTACAACATTAGACAAATATTATTAAAGAAATAATATAAAGCCTATTTAATTATTTTACTATAATATGGCATATATATTGTTGGCAAAGCATCACTATCAACTGAACTCCGTTCAGAATCGTTTTTTCGTAATCAATTATTTTGTCATTGCTTATAGGTATATATTAAATTACCTAGAACAGTGACTGCACCTGTCCCTATTATCGTAGGTTTTCTTTCTTTTTTTTTGGTGTTTATGAACGACTTTTCTACCAAAAATTTCGCTCCAATAAAAAAACTACAAGATACTTTTTTTGTTTAACGAAACATGCATAATAAAATAAAAATCTTTAAATTATATTTCGAAGTGAATAATAATTTTGATATGAGATTTCAATATCTAATAACTCGTATTATATGCAGTGTGTGGTCTGCATTTCTTTTTTATGTTTTCAATTAAATGGCTTATCGCTACAACCATTCATTTCCGTTCTTCACTTATCTCTTCAATTACTTAGCTTAGTGTGAACATTTAAAAAACCATTATTATTATTCATTGTTATCAATAGAAATAAAAAAAAAATAACCCAATACGAAATATACTTAATAATGATATTTAATCATTAATTGGGACGATTTAGAAAAATAAAAATGGTAATTTAGACATATTATAATATAATAACTGATATTAGCTCATTTAAATAATTACCATACGGCGAAATGAAATTATTCTTAATTAGGTAGGCGTAGCCCCATAGGTTATAATAATATTACAACTCAGTTGAACATCCGGCAGGTAATTACGTAATTATTGAATTGTTAAAGTATAGCAAAATATTTAAGTTTATTTTAAAAATGTACAAGTTTAAAATGAATGAAATAAACAAATAGATACAATGTATAAAATAAACCTAAAGAAAGCCAAGAAGTGGCTAACGCCAAACCGCTGATGCAAAGAGAGCCAAAACTAATAGGCACAATGAATTTTATTGTAATACAATTTTTATTTACCTAATTAATTGTATAATGTATTCATTATTAGATTGAGATAACATTTGAATACGTCTCTTGTTTTTATTTTTGATATTTTAATACAAATATAATGAATCTACGATAATTTTTTGCGCAAAATATTGAGTGTTACTGAATATTGATAATAAAATAATTTAGACATTTCACTTATATTAATAGCATTTATTTTATGTGACATATTTTATTTTAGTAATTAACAAGATTGGTATATGATTAAAAACGACTATATACAAAACAAGTTTATATCGGTGTACTCGAGTTTTATTACAAACAAGTTTACAACAATCAAGCAAACGAATTAAAATAAATATAGTATAGTAATAGTAGTAGTAGTAGAGGATAATAATAATAGGAGTAGAGGAAACTATTTATGAGGGCTAATACGGACTATAGCACCTTTTCTGAAAGGTAATTCAGAAAATTACTTCTTAATTATTTCTTATTGCTGCATTGAAGAGGTAATTTCTTTATTTTCCAAGGGGTTTTCGAAATAATTGAGAAAAACTAAAAGAAATTTGTATGTACAATGGCAAATACAAGTATTTACAGCACGCCAAGGCATTACAGTTGTCATAATCCAATTTGCGAGCTTATTATAGACATTTTAATTTTGCGAGTTTTGTACGAAATTTTTATTCGATACGTACTCTGTTGATAAAATTTTAAGACTATATAGAAATACTTGAAAATTTGAGGTTCCTTAAATATCGTAATTTGTGATCAAAATAAAAATTTGAACTTTTTCTAATATTTTTTTTATAGAGTAATTTTAATATTAAATTTTGACGAAAATCTTTTGAGTAAAAAATTATATGGAACAAATCTATATATTGGTCCATGCAATTTTTAATCAATTTGTATGTTTTGATCTTTTGTATATTAGATTATCAATTTAAGAACAAAGGTGAAGTCAGAATTGAGTGGCCTGACTTAGTTTCAAAAACTGTATTATGTTAAACAACTTAATATAGTCGATTTCATAGTATATAGGTAGTAGTCTAGTGGTAATATGTACCTGATATCATCCCAGGGGGTCGCAAGTTCGAACCCGAGTTCTATACACATTGTTTTGCAAAACCACGTCGGATAGTTAATGGAAAAACAAATGAATTTTGTTTCAAAAAATAAAATTGTGCATAAAGGAGTTTTGTTTTAATAAGTTTTAAAATCAAATTTTGACAAAAATCGTAAATATTAAGGCCTTTCAAAATATACATTACCGAACTTCGCTCCGAATCATTTTTCGTTATCAATGGTTTATCGTTGATTATAAGTATAAATAATTGACTTTCCCCACTACCCAACTACAACAGTGCCCGCATCCGTCCTCAGTATCAGCTCATTTTTATACTTTGTGTGTGTGGTTTTCACACGTTTATGGTTGTACTATACGCTGAATGCTTGTCATCTAATGTTATAATTAAAAACCGGATTTATATGTTTTTACATATCGTCACTGAGCAGTCTTATGAGAGTAATACATGTTGACGACTCGTTCAATTCTGAGTTAGTAGGAAAAAGTTTTTTTACATATTTTGAAATATTTTGTAAATTGGGGAAAAAAAATATGAATTTTAATAATACGGTACATGGAAAAATATATTTTGAACATTTACAATTGTTTTTTTTGTACCATTTTGATAAAAAGGTTAGTGTTATAGTACCTACCTGTTATAAGTTACCGTTCACTAAACATGGTAGCTAACCATGTAGCTTAATTTTTAAGTTTTTACAAATTAAATTACTTACATTTTTATATCTATATTATATTCTTACTCCTACATAAATACACAATTATTCTATTTTAATATGCAAATTTCACTAATTATTTATGGAATGTTGTAAAAAAAAAATAAATAAAAAAAGTTGCATATCAAAGCATATATTGATGTTCATTGATTATTTTGTATATTTTTCAAACTTCTAAGACAATATAATAAAAATATTTTAAGATTTTTTAGAGAATATTAGCATCATATTTTAGGTGTTTTAGAGAATATAAATCCGGTCTTTAGTTATAATTTTACCCGAATTATAAATCGATTCAATGTTTGATCCTTATGGTTGTTTTGCTTAAAGAAAACTTTACTATTAACTGTTAACAATTTATTCTATTCTGTATAAAGGGTAAAGATATATTACTCTTATAAACTAAGGGATGTGCAAATTGGGAAAATAATTAATTTTAGGGCTATAATTTAAAGACATGATACATTTTCAGGAAGTAAAAAACAATAATTCATTAGGAAATTAAAACTAGAAAAATAATATAATTAATTATAAGTAATTAGATCGCCTGATGTGCGTTATAGCACATCAGCATTTAAAGAAATACAAAAACTAAGTATTATTAAAAGGTCTATAGAATAATTTTTTTCAAATCTTAATAAGTCAATTATATATAATGTTTTATATTTTAAAATTGGCAAATAAATTTTCAAAATAAAATAAAATTAGTTTGAAAAAATAATAAATAATTTAAAATTTAGACACAACATAAATATTTAAAATAACTTCTAATGTTTATTTTAAAAACAAAATTAATTTCAATACAACCAACATTTTTGGATATAGCCCAGTTCGCTATACGACAATCGACAGTGTAGTATTTAGAAATTTCTCTTAATTATAATAATAAAATTATTTGAATTATTTTATTATATCCGGAGAAGACAAAGCGGACTGTCAGAACCCTCGAATATTCTTAAATCCACCTGTATCATTATAATTCATTTATAGTGATATTATATTTTATAATACGTATATTACATTATTACCTGCGCCATATAAGTATCCAGAGTTTTGATAAAAATAACGATTTTAATTCTATTCGAAACTGCGCAGTTAGATTCGAATAAACGATTCCCATCACCTGGACGGATAATTTCGAAGAAAAAAAAGGTCGGCCGTGTGTCGTACACACACAAAGATTATTTTCAATTCAATAATATTGAATGCAGCAAAGCTATTAAAACGTCAAGTGAAAAAAGATATATTTTAGGGATAATAGCTATAGGGATTGTAACAAAAACGATCGTTATCGTTCAAATTCGTGGAAGACTCCCTACCCCCGTTCACACACATGTATAAACCAGCTCTTAGGCATATTATAGAAAACATAAATTATTATTATTATTGTACACAAAAAATACACAGCACATGTTTTTGGTTCTCGTATTTTATCGTATTCCTGTGTCACAGAGGTCATTATTATTTAACGATAATAATGGGTATAGTATGAAACACACAACGGTCAAGGTTACAAAACGATTACAAATTTAAACATTTTAAACCGTAAATATGATCAGTATTAATCTAACAAAAAAAAACCCCACAATATCGTAATTTATTATATAATAATTCAGGATAAATAGTAGCATAATTAAAATAAGTGTCTAAAATATGCATAGTATTAACTATTTTACAACTAAAAGAATATTTCGATACAAAATTATTTTATACACATATTTTGTATATACAAATTACCACCATAATGACGTAAATAATCTTTATGATATAAAGAAACCCTCTTCATAATTGTTAACCTTGGTTTCGTATATCACATAACTATTTTGTATAAGTTGTTCCTACAAACATAAATAGGTATTTTGTCTAGTGGCATGTAGTCAATTAAAACGAGGTGCGGCGAGGCCCATGGAAAAATAAATAAATGTATTTAATTTATAAAAAAGCAATAGGCAATATTATATAATGTTGTAATATAAGTTTTTAGATTCTGAGTGTAACGAACAATGTATTGGTTTTACAAAAATGTTTATTAATTTGTATTCTTATTTATTTATACTGTGTACAAAAATTCTACCAGAAATCTTTCTCCGATGTATACGATGTAAACCCCTTGTCGGGTGGTATTTAGTGAGATCTTTTTTTATTTTCCCGGCGTGAAAATTTAACAGAAGGTTTATTAAAAGTCTTATACTTTGTGGTCAAAAATAAAAAATTGAGTTTAATGTAGTATTTTTTTTTTTTTTTTTTTTTTTAAGAAATTTTAATATCAAATATTGACGAAAATCTTTTGAGTAAAAAATTATGTGGAACAAACTTGCAATTTTTTGTTTTGAACATATGTATATTGCCGAAGGAACGATGATGAAGTTAGAACTGGGCGGACTGACTAAGTTTCGAAATTATAGCTTTTTAAAGTTCTAATATTATGTGGACTCTATATTATCTTCTTCAAAGTATATCTGTCGTAGTTTAATAGTGATAAATACCTATTATCATCTTAGGGATCACGAGTTCAAACACGGTGTTTTGGAAAAAATGTTTTACATTTATTGTTTTCCTAAACAGGAACAAAATAAATGCATTTTAAGTGTATTTAGTGACCCAGTAATCGCTCGCTCAAATTATAACCCTAGGAGTTTTCTCAACTTATGTGAAAATCCGATAAAAAAAAAATGAGGAAAATATACGAAATGTAGGAATAAATTGAAAGATTTTACAGCCTTTTTTTTCCTGTGAATAACTTTTTTACCAGCAATTTTGTTCCGATTTATAATGATAGCACTTTTTTTTTAAAAAGAAATTTAACTGTAAAAACATTTTAAGGTGGTCATTTTTCGATTTTCCCACGAGTTTTCCCAGCAAAAGTGAAAAACCGGGAAAAACGTAGGAAAAACGGGAAAATCAGTACAACATTAAACAAATATTATTAAACAAAATATATAAAGCCTATTTAATTATTTTACTGTAATTACTATAAATTGTTGATTAAGCATCACTATCAACTGAATTCCGCTCAAAATCGTTTTTTCGTTAGCAACGATTTATCGTTACTTACAGGTATACATTAAATTTCCCCACTATTATCTTTTCAACTTCTCACTTATAATAGTGGCTGCACCCATTTGCGAAGTATGTCCGTCTTTTTTACTTTAAATTAAATTTTTTGACATTCACCCCATTATCTACATTATGTTATAATAATAATAGGTATTAAGAAAATAAATTAAGACTTACCATTTTTATGTAATTTTGGTGTGCATTATAATCATTATATTGACAGAAGCTCTCGGGATTTCGTCTTCTATCGTTACAGTAGCCATGGTCAGATGCGGTATCGCGGGGTGATCACGGTTTTACGCAGCAATTAAAAGTGCTCCATTAAGTGATTAAAAATACCGTTAGAAATAAATATTTAGGTACCAAACGATCGATAATATTATTACTTTATTTTCTTTAAACACAAAATAATAATGTTATTATTTTTGTACACGGATATCATTAAAAAATACATATAAAAACAAAATCACTTCTTTTCTACAGCGTCGTTTTCTTTTTTAATTATTATTTACCTTTTTTCAGTTTTTCATTCTAGTTTTTTGTTTGCGCTTACTAGGCTTTAATTATTATCGTACGCCACTATTTTGTTATTGTTTGTAGAAATGTATAATATAATAATAATAAAACCTACTAATTAAAATAAGTAAAGGTATCCTTCGTGTTTCTTCTTATTTTCTATTATTTATAGAAAATGCATGTTTTCTTTTCCTATAATTTAAATAGTGCAGTCGTTCAGATTATTTTTCCCCTCGATTCCTCGAGGTCTAAGTTTATAACTATATTTTTAAAATTAATTATATATATAATATATAGGACCTTTTCCATATTATATTAATCGCAATCATTATAGATTCTAGGTAAAACAAACAAGATATTATTATTTCACTATAATGAATTTTCTCGAAAAACACTTTTGACAGCTAGTAAAAATGGTCTAATTATTTCATGTTATACGTTAAAAGATGCGGATTTCTCACCCAATAATACTTAATTTTAAAAAAATGTAAACAAAATTAAATTATTTTAACCTTGAATTTATTGGTTTTGTTAAGATGTTTATTAATTTTTTTTTTTATGTAAACACTTTTTCTACAAGAAAGCTTACTCCATTGTACATGAAGTAGAACCTTTACTGAAATTAAATTTTCTTCGGGTGGTATTTTAAGCAGGTCATTTTTCAATTTTTTCAGTAGTTTTCTCATCAAACGTAAAAAACCGAAAAAAACGGAAGAAAAAGAGGAAAATGTACAAAATATATAAGTGAAAAAGCTCTCCTAGGATAATAGAGACGGATGCAGCCACTGTTATAGATAATTTAATTTATAATTATGAGCAACGATAAACCATTACTTACGAAAAAATGATTCTGAGCGGAGTTCAGTTGATAATGATGTTTTGTGAACAATATATAAATCATATTATAGTAAAATAATTAAATAGGATTTATATATTTTCTTTAATTATATTTGTTTAATGTTGTACCGATTTTCCTGTTTTCCCGGTTTTTTACATTTGCTGGGAAAACTCTTGAGAAAGGGTAACATCTTTGTAAAAACATTGTTCACTCCACTCAGAGTATAATATTACGATTTTAATATTATTATTAAATTATTACAATTTATTATTATTATTTATATAATGAGGAAAACTGGAAAATGTAAAAAACATAGGTAAAAGTTAAAAATATTACAGCTTTCTTTTTTCCTGTGGTCAACTTTTTTACCAACAATTTTGCTCTGATTTACAATAATAGCACTTTTTCTGAAAGGAAATCTGACCGGGAAGGTACTTAAAAGAAGCCATTTTTTGAGTTTCTCAGCATATGTAAAAAATCAGGAAAAAATATGAGAAACCTGGTAAAACGTAGGAAAACCGGGAAAATCCATACATTAAACAAATATTATTAAAGAAAATATAAAAAGCCAATTTTTTTTATCTTATACAAGTATAATAAAACGACATATATATTGTTGACAAAGCATAAATATCAACTGATCTCCGCTCAGAATCGTATTTTCGTTATCAATAGTTTATCATTGCTTTCAGGTATACATTAAATTACGCATAAAAGTGACTACACTCGTATCTATTATCCTATAACGTCTGTCATGTTAGTTTTACATGGAACTTCGACGTACATAAATAACATAAACATGAAACTTTCAATACGATTTTTAAACAGTTAGTGGTGGATCCAGGAGAGAAACAATTGGGTTTTTTAGTATCGGTAATATATAAGATGATTAACTTTACGAAAGATACTGTTTATCTCGGAAAGTATTAACTTTTACGAAATTTGGTTTTTACAAAAATTTAAGAAACCAATAGCACTTAAATATTATTTTACCATTATTTTGTATCACCCTTATTTTTAAGCATGAAACCAGATCCTTTTCTGATTTAAAAAAGCAACCTTTAATCCAAATACCATTTATCGGTGAAGTTCTAGTTTAAATAAATTTGAGTGTTGACATTGCTGATTTCCATTAATGAAATATTCCTATTTTAACTTGTGGCAGAAGGAGAGTGGTGGAACACTATTAAATTGCGCGTCATGCTGCTACACAATCGATACACCACTACTCTTCTTCTACTGAAACTTAAAAAGTGAACAGGTCGTCGAAAATTGGAAAATGTCAACAAAATAATTTATTTAAATTAATACTTCATCTATTTATGGAATTTTAATAATTGCTATTTAAAAATCAAAAGTAAATAGTGGTTTTTCCCCCTTAAAATAAGGGTAATAAAAAAAATTAATATACAATTTAAGAGCTACTTATTTCTTAAATATTGTAAAATAAATTCCGAAAAAAAGATAATACGTTATATTAAATCTTATGTTATCATCGCTATGTTGATCACTCTGTATACAAGGACTGTAAAGTGATAATTGAAAATGTAAGGGTGTATTTACTTTGGATCTTAAAACGGCTAAAAAAAAAATGAAAATAAACGAATGTACCTATACGAATATAATATACTATGAACGATATGATCGTTTTTGTCAAGGATAAGATTAGGTTATATGTAGTAACGCACATGTAATTTTACAATCGTTTCCAAGAATCCCTGTAGTGCGACCGATAGAAATCACATTATGTACAACGACCCAACCCTCACCTACCTGAATAACCACTCGAACATCTGGCCGTCCGACGACTGTCCGCCGGCGCCGTATTAGGTAGATAAATCAGGTATGTAGTCTCAAAATGTTTAACAATCCGTAATTTTTTTAAATAAAATTATCGTTCGAAAAACAACACAATTTGAATTATTTTTGGGCTCAGGAAGTGCTCAAGTAAAGTTTGTATAGTTTTCAGCAATAACAGATGAAATTTTAGAAAATAAAAACGCTTATGCAATTTAAACCAAATAAAAAAAGGGGGAAAAATAACATTTACAAATTTATAAAATTATAAAAAATATAAAAAGACGTCCTAGAAAAATGGAAACGGGTGCAGCAACTTGTAAGCAACGATAAACCATTGCTTACGACAGAACGATTCTGAGCGGAGTTCAGGTGTTAGCGATGATTTGCCAAACAATATATATGACATTTTTTTAGTAATAAAATAGGCTTTGTACATTTTCTTTAATAATATTTGTTTAATTTTGTACCGATTTTCCAGGTTTTCCTACGTTTTTCCCGGTTTTTCAAATTTGATGAGAAAACTTAAGAAAATCGAAAAATTACCTCTCTAAAGTACCTCCACAACCAGATTTCCATTTAAAAACATTGCTATAATTATAAATTAGAGCAAAGTTGATGGCAGAAGTTTTTCATAGGAAAAAAAAGTCTTAATAATATACTAATATACTTCGTACTCTTCCCATTTTTCCACCGTTTTTTGTCAGTTTTTGATGTTTGATGAGAAAACTCATAAGAACATCGAAAAATGACCTCATTAAAGTATCTCTCCACACCGATTTCATTTTAGAAAAGGTGCTAGACATAAAAATTGGAGTAAGATTTCTAGTAGAAAAGTTTTCCACAAAACCAAAAAAAAATATCTTTGTAATACCATAATCTTTTTTGTTTTACTCAGAATGTAAAACAGTTTATACGGGGAAAAGAGTGCCACTGTTTTAATTAGAAACAAAAAGAAGGTATGATAAACTAAATTATTTTATTTCTATCAGCAAGCAATGAAAAACCATTGGTAGTAACGAAAGAGATTCTGAATGAGGTTACATTACACATGTTTTATTGATTTAAAATGCCATAATTTTTACAATTTTCGTCAATATTTGATCTTGAAATCTTAAAAAAAAACTACTACATAATGCATAACACATTCCTACTAGTATAACTTAAATATACCTTAATAATGGTTTTATTATTTTCAATTTTGTTTTTTTTTAAATGGTAATGAAGTGGTTTTTTAGGTATTATAATATATTTAGATAAAATTGTTACATAACTTAAATATACCTTTTGTAAAATTTTATAAGCATTTCTAATAGGTTAAACAATTTTATCGAAATATATTATAATACCTACAAAACCACTTCAATACCATTAAAAAAAAAACAAAATTGAAAATAATAAAACCATTATTTCTGAGGGTTTTTTCTGTTTTTCTTACAATTTTCCCGGCTTTACCCAATTAACAAAAAACTACATAGAAAATAAAAAAAAAAAACGATCGTATTACACACCAAGTAGACAATATTTTCCTTCAGAAAAGATACTATTTTTAAAATTTGGACATACATGTCTAGTAGAAAAAAAAGTTTAATAAATCGTATATATTACAATCGATAACTCTGTGCCGGAGGATCGTAAATATGTATTTTTCCTATACGTTATATTCCGATTTTTCTCAATCATTTTGAAAACCACTTGAGAAACCAAGAAGCCAAAGAAACCGGCTTAATCCACCAACTAAATCTAAAAATGCAACAAAAACGTTTCTCTAGACCATTTTTCGATTGCAACAAGAATTTTGCTCGAAAAGCCAAAGAGGAATCGCGTATAATTATTTAATGTGTTGTATTCTGAGTTAAGCAAAGAAGCTTATGGTTTTATAAATATGTTTTATTTTTATTTTTTTTTTCATCTGTGCGCAACTTTTCTACCAGAATAATTCTGATTTTCTCAGGTTTTCTTATCAAATGAAAAAACCAAAAAACAATGGAGGAAACGGGAAAATGTAAGAAATATATTACTATATTATTAAGACATTTTTTATCTGCGGACAGCTTTTCTACCAGCAATTTTGCTCCAACTTGCAATGATATCAATTTTTCTAAAAAGAAATTTGACTAGGGAGGTACTTTGACAATTCATTTTTGGATTTTCCCAAGAGTTTTCCCACTAAATATGAAAAACCGAGATAAAACATGGGAAAACTGGGAAAATCGGTACAACTTATCCGTTAGGGTAAACTACATTAAATATTATGATTTCCGTCTCCAACGATCGATTATCGACCGTGGCGTCGGGGGCGGTGGCATATTTTGAAAACCCCTGACTGATTCATCGATCACCAAATACCACCACTAGTAGTTTCTCGCCCCACTCAACAGGTCTCGTTAGTGGACACACTATAATAATATATTAAGTTTATAAAACACTTCGGTCCTGTGCCGTCCGCGCTTCATTTGGTTTGTGTCATCCGTGTTCGTTTGTTTGTTTCTCTGGTCTTCACGAAGCCTTGCTCATCCAGACAACATTTTTAATCTTCATTCGATTTATTTTTGTTGAGTAACCCGTTGTGTTCACGGTAGCACTGCTAGACATTCACGATTAAGGTACGTTAAAATTTGTTTTAGATTTTTAATATTCTCTCCTTCCGTAATTGAGATACGACTTTTCGAAATATTCAGCAGTACTCTACTGTGACTTCGGCTCGTCGTAATTTTTTCCTATAATATTATAACTCTAGGGCAGATATTATATAAATTTATATTTTATGATTTGACAAAAACCTATGAAAAAAATTAGATACTGTATATTTCTGACATAATTGAGAAATATTCTAAAATTTTTCCTTTTAATTGACTAGTTAAGTTCTCCTTACTGGTATTGTTTACGAAGATATAGTTTTATTGTATTGATATTTTCTGCAGTTATTTATAATTGAGCACATAAATATTAAAAAAATATTAGTATTAATATTTTTTCTTTTTGTTTTTTTTTTTTTAGAACCTTTATCTATTTATTTATATACAAATCTCTATATAAATTACAACGTTCAGCGACATTATTATTTTCTTTTTTATTCTTAATATTATTTCGTTTCCCCTGATAGATTTTATAATTCAACTTGCATTACTTACTGTACTTATATAGGACAGATTTAGAATTGAATATTGTTTACGTTTAATGTCTAAGATTTGGATTTATGGTATACTTAATTTGTAGACATAAATATTACACGATTATATTTATAAAGCGTGAAACCAGAAATTTATAAAACTGGACCGTTGGATATTTTCAAAAAACATCTTAAATCTTAACAAATTTACCGAATAATACTATTTGTATAGATTTTATTTTAATATGAAAACAACATTTTACGAATATCGTTTTCCTTATAGTAAACTCCTAACATTGAACGATTGTGCCCATATACAGTGGCATATCTAGGGGGAATATTTATTTTAACCCCTATCATTGTTTTTTTTTTACACTTAAGATCTATACTTTTTATCTAAATTAAAAAGGTTGTAGATAGACTTCTTCACACTCCTAATATCCCCCCACCCCTTCACCATTGATAAATATTAGTTATAGCACTACCAAGTGATCCATTGAAGTGAGTACACTCATTATCTCGGAAAGAATTCATTTTTTCGGAATTTGTTTTCTAGAATATTCAAGAAACAAACAGCTCTACAATTTTATATTTTATTATTTTTTGGGGTAAAACTATTACCCATGATTTTCAAAAGGCAACCTATATTAAAATGTTTAAAAATAGATGGGATATTAGTTAAAATAAATTTTAGTGTTGAAATTTTTGATTTCCGTCAATCCGTTAAATAGATATTACACTTTTAAGTTTGGGTTGGAGGAGAGTAGTGGTGCATTATAAACATGCCGAACGCCGTACCGCCACACAAATGATACTCCACTAGTCACTACTCTCCTCCAACCCAAATTTTAAAATGGAATATATCGTCAATGGTTTGACAGAAAACAAAAATTTCAACACCAAAATTTATTTTAACTAATGCCTCATCTATATATGGACTTTCTAATATTGGTTGCTTTTTGAAAATCAAAAATAAGTAGTGGTTTATCCCCAAAAATAAGGCTGATAAAAATAATATGAATATAAAATTGTAGAGCTATTTGTTTTTAAAATGTTCTAGAAAAAATTCCGAAAAAATTAATACTTTCCGAAATAGTGAGCCTACCCACTTAAATAGATCGCCCGGTATATAATAAAAATATGCGAGTAGATAGGTAATCATTATGCTCTAATCGTATTATACGTATGTGTGATCAAAGAAAACGCTATTTACCAATAAGGTTACAGTATTTACCAAATCATGGTATTCAATAATCCCAATTAAATCATTAATATTTTAAAATATTTAAAAAATAATTTATAACATGGATTAAGATAGAATTGGTGTCGAACATTTTATTAGTAGTATTGAATTGGCTAACAAAAGACAAGTATGGCAGTTCGAAATGTAATCTAACGATTTGCAGTGGCAACTATTAATTTCTACTAATTGTAATAGGAATAATAATAATCATGTTTAAAAATGTAACATCAAATTAAACAACCGGTACCTCTAAAATAAATTATGATAATAAAGGCAACTTTCCCTACCTCATCGTTTGTCTTTTCCAGTCCATTCTACCATAAGGAATGGTTTCCTAGGCGCGATAGGTGGACAGCGACCTGTCGCCGCGGTCCGACTGGTTCCTAGATGTGACCACTCGTTGCGACATTGATAAACTATATAGCCGTATACGGCAGTATCTGTGAACTAATTGTATCGTGAAGACGTTTGTATTTTTTTATTTTAAATTATATTTAGATATCAGTGGTACAAATAATAATGAAATTATTTTACTTTTATTTGAGGAAAAGGAGGACGATGATAAATTATTAATTAAAAATGATAAAAAGAGACACAAAATAGACAGCTTATTTCTGGATAGAAAATTAGAAAGCTTATGAATGTTGTCTACATATTTATGATGGGCAAAATCAAAAATAGGTCTATTTTTTCTAATTTTTTCAATGAGGAGTTCTTCCTCTGCCGATGAAAATTTTGTTTCACTCGACATAATTTTACATTGTCGCGTGCGACTAGGCGTCACGATACAATGCTCTCTGACCGGTACAGTCGCCGGTGGCAGCAACGAATTTTTGTCGCGTTGCAGTGGTCGCACGTAGGAAACCAATCAATAGGTTTTACATACAACCAGCGTGGCCGCGACAGGTAGCGTTTAAGAAACCGTACCTTTAATCCATAATTAATAATCACAAAATTTCTATCATTATCAATTACGCGGTAACCCTAACCTAGCTATAATATTATAAGACCCATCCACATATTGTTTATTTATAATAATATTGTGCTACGAGTAATTCGGAAGTCTGGTAATCATATAGGTACCTACTAAAAGGAAAATTATTTATCAATTGAATACATATCTAGTTATGACTAAATATAATATTAGGTAGTATTACAATACAAAATTATTTATTTTTTAAAATTGAATTTATGTCTATAGTTGTACATGAAAATTATTTTTATTTGTACACAGTAGTGAATAATATAACACTTCTAATTACTTTTAAAATTATTTTTGGATACATACCTATTATATTAACTAGACATTTTTTTCTAACAAGTACATTTGAAGAATCCTAATTATTATTGTCTATTGAATTACATAAAACTTCTCAGTACTTATTTCAATAGTTCTTAAATTGGCAAAGCTTATATACCTAGCTAGATACCAATAAATGAATATTACTTGGTTATCGATTAAAAACTGTTTATTATCACTTAGAAGTAAGTACTGGATATTTAGTTCGATTTCTTAATTGATATTCATATTTTACATTACAGATGACGACTAATACTGTCAACAGGACTAGTGATTTTTGGATACTATTAAATTCTAAATATCCATTAACTCTCCTGGAAATTAATGATGCTATTGATAATGCGAGTTCAGATGAAGAATCCACTGATAACGATGGAATGTACAAAAATCGGCTGGCTTCTTATAAACAAGGATGGCCATTAGATTTTTTAACACCTCAACAAATGGCCAAAGCGGGATTTTATTATTTGAGGTACACAGATAACGTTAGATGTAAGCATTGCAATTTAATATTCAGTAACTGGATACACAGCGATGATCCAATTAGAAGACATAAAGATTTATCTCCACGTTGTCGATTTTTTTATGGTAAGTTTTATTTTATTACATTCCTGTTTTTTTTCGTTAAATCTATAAGCCATTATACTATACGAAGAGAAATTTGACTCAAATTAAGGTCTTAGATTGTTTTACAACTTGATGTGATTTTTACTAAAACAAATTGAATTATATGTTATCTTGTCACCTAATATCATAGCCAATCAAAAATGTATAAATAATGTATAAATATGTACAAATAATGTTTTTATTATTTTTGATTTTATTTTTGTATTGTAATTCAGTTAACAAATAAACGTAGAAACACATAGAATGGAATAGATTTTCAAACCTCCTGACGATTTTTTAATTATTTATAGACTTATGACAATTTTAGTTTCTTTTCGAGTCTAGATATGTGAGATAAAGATTTTAGGTATGTGAGATGAAATTGTTTTAGCTCGCCCAAATTGTTTGAAAGTTTATCACGAGGTTCAACATAGGTTATACTTGGTGGTAAAAATAACATATTTATGAAGCAACACTAATACGGAGCAATGAATATTATTTTTCTAATATGCATTAAATGAATAGAAAATGTTTAAACATAAATCACTAAATTCACTATTTTAAAAATATGATAAAATATCATGTATTATTAGATAAATAAATTTAAATTGTATAATCACTTTATAATTTAACTAACTGAATTAATATTTACATAATTCTAACTTTGTATGTATTAAGCACTTTAGTATTGTTTGTACTATGACTAGAAATTAGCTTACAAAAAAAAAAACTACAAATTCACATCCTTAGTAAATAACCAAACTGAACAAAAATGAGAGAAATACTATCTTTTTAGGTATTTAATTATGAAAAATATATTTTGAGTTCAATAAACCCAATATTTTTTGGTTATCCTAAACAATTTTTATCTATTCAACTTTTAATATTAAATAAATTATATTACCTATCTTAGTTTAAATAATATTTTGTATAAAAATAGTTTTAATAATAATAGTTTAGGGTTATTTAAAATATCCATTGTTCATTAAACAAAATAATTTATGAAGAAAGTCCTAATAACTGAGTTCAATAATGATAAAAACTGATTAATTGGTTTCATAATGTCCCCATTGGTATTGATATGGTAATAAATTGTATATTTACAGGTTTTTTTGATGAGGACATTGGTTATAAATTACAAATCATTGATTATATTTCTTATACCTATAAAAGGACTCCGCACTTAAATCAGATGCCAAATTTAAATGATACATTACGTATCTTACTTGACAAAAACATTTTTAAGATAATGAATGGGAATAGTGATATGGACTTTGTTCACTACGAAGTACGTTTAGATTCATTCCAATCATTAATATTTCAACTAAAACAGAGTACTCAATCTCTTGCTGAAGCTGGATTTTATTACATTGGTAAACTAATAATATTAAATAAGTTAATATTCATACTATATATGTTTTAATTTATGTTAATTTCGTATAGGAAATGGTTTTACTGATAAAGTTCATTGTTTCTCCTGCTCAATTGGACTGGATAGATGGAATGACAACGATGATCCATGGGAACAACATGCACTAAATTCACCTGAATGTGATTATCTGTTATTGAAAAAAGGTGATCACTTTGTCAAGAAAGTCTGGAAACTATTAAATGCAACCATTCCAGTATGTAACCCAACAGTAAGAATTTCTTTAATCTTATTAAGAATATCAATACAAAATTACCTTGTCATTCATAGGGATCAATTCCAATGGAAAATGATCATGAAGGTGATTCTAGTCTTGAGGATGGTATTGCAAGTTCCACTGAAGGGTATGTTTCATTTCCTAAATACAAATTGTTCCACGAAAATATACCCCTTGAATATTTCCAGAGATAATAAAGATAATCAAATTCTGTTTTTTTTTTATATTACAGAGAAAAAGACTACAAATATTTATATTAATATAAATTAAAAAAATAACGTTATTTTTAATTGTAATCGCACAACACGGTTAGATTATTTCCTTAGGTAACATCAGTTTTCAAACGAATTAGTAGAATTTAAAATGGTTGTTACTTAGAAACTCATCATGAGATATAAATGTATGATATATTCAAGTTTTTAGAAAAATATTCTTGACAGAATGACTATTTTTACATTTTTACTATTTTGCCGAATAAAATAAAATAAAGTTATTTTTTAAATTTTTAATTAAAAAAAAAAAATGTTTTCAAATATAAATATTTGTAGACCTTGTCCCTATGAGTAACATAAAATAAACATAATTTGATTGTCTTTATTATCTCTGAAGATATTCAAGGGATATATCTTGATGGGACAGCCTGTAAGTTGAAATATTTAAAAATAAAGAGATGATATAGTTAATGGGTGTGCTACTATTGTAGGTGGAAAGTTTAGAAAGTAGAATGCATACATTTATTTAATTAGTATCTGTAAACAATAATAAACCAGTGCTCACGAAAAAAAATATTAAGAGAATTCATAATTTGAAAAGCCTTTATTTATACTAATTTCATCGAAATTAAAAAAAAAAACTATATCGCACCTTTTTTTTAATAATAATAATAATGAACCACTAGTAAAATTGTCAAGCATTTCTGTTAAGTCTAACAATTTACCCGAAGAGTACCTACCAAATAAAACTTACGCAAAAAACTCGCAAAATTAAAATGACTATAAAAAGCTCATAATATCTAAAACCAAAAGAGACGGAAAATATATTTTTTTCAAATTGCAGTGCAACAATTTCATTATTTTAATTTTTACTACCTATGTTTTCTACAAAATATATCGCTTCAATTGAAAAATAATAAGTAACTTTTTTTGTTGAATTTTTAATCTAGTTCGTGATTAAGTAAATCGTTCTTTAGTTTTTTATTGTGTTTTTTTTAAATAATTGACCAAAAAAAATTGCATTTTCCCCTACAACAGTAACAGTGGCATATCCATAAGTAATATCAACCCTTTTTTACAATGGTTATTTTATTATTAAAAAAAATTCAATTTCTAACCTGTATAGGTAGTATTGTTTTGTAGTAGGTGCATAGAAAATGATTTGTGTAAAAATGTGATTGCAATAGAACATTTTTATTTTGAAATATTACCTTATATTCAAAATAATTAATTTATGATGAAATATGTTAACAATAATAAACACTGAGTTTTATAACTCGGTTAATACGCTGATTTATTATCTGACATTATATAAAATATTATTTTAGGGAACTCGTGGATCTGGAAGAAAACGATGACAATAATGGAAAAATATCATTGTTTAGAGAAAATTTGCATCTTTACCAAGAAAGGGATGTAAATACATTACCAGATTTTATGATTTGTAAACTTTGTTACAGAAAAGAAATTAATGTATGCATTGTTCCTTGTGGACATGCCTTTGCCTGCGTGAACTGTGTTTTTGCAATAGAATCATGCGTCATGTGTTCTAAACCGATATTATGTGTTATGAATGTTTCTATATACTTGAACGAAAATAAACGCGAAAATAATCTCATCCAAATGCCAAGATGTTCACTAAAGAATTTAAATGAACTCACCCAATTTTCAATTGGTTCGCCAAAGGATTCAGATGACATTGTCCAATTGCCGAGTGGTTTGAAAAATGATTCTGATAATGTCGCTCAATTTCCGAGTGGTTCGCAAAAGGATTCAGATGATGTCGTTCAATTGCCGAGTAGTTTACAAACGGATTCTGATAATGTCGTCCAATTTCCAAATGGTTCGCCGAAGGATTCAGATGACGTTGCCCAATTGCCGAGTGGTTTGAAAAATGATTCTGATAATGTCGCTCAATTTCCGAGTGGTTCGCAAAAGGATTCAGATGATGTCGTTCAATTGCCGAGTAGTTTACAAACGGATTCTGATAATGTCGTCCAATTTCCAAATGGTTCGCCGAAGGATTCAGATGACGTTGCCCAATTGCCGAGTGGTTTGAAAAATGATTCTGATAATGTCGCTCAATTTCCGAGTGGTTCGCAAAAGGATTCAGATGATGTCGTTCAATTGCCGAGTAGTTTACAAACGGATTCTGATAATGTCGTTCAATTTCCGAGTGGTTTACAAACGGATTCTGATAATGTCACCCAATTTCCGAGTGGTTTACAAACGGATTCTGATAATGTCGCCCAATTTCCGAGTGGTTCGCAAAAGGATTCAGATGATGTTGCTCAATTGCCAAGTGGTTTGCAAAATGATTCAGATGATGTTGTCCAATTGCCGAGTGGTTCGCAAAAGGATTCAGATGATGTCGCTCAATTGCCGAGTTGTTCGTCCAACGATTCACACAAAACTAATAGTGATAGTTTGTCTAAAGATAAATCTAATTGTAAATGTTGTGGAAAAAAAGAAATGAAAGCCGTATTTATACCTTGTAGGCATATATATGCGTGTCAAGAATGCGCAATAAAATTAAATGAATGTCCTGCCTGTTTAAGTCCAATCTGTGCTTATATAAAAGTGTACATGTCATAAATTTATTTTTGAAAAGGCTTTCAAAATAATTATTGTTTGGTTTAAGTGAAAAACATAATAATAGAAATAATTCTCGATTATAATAAATATAAATATTTTAAAAATTTAAAATATCTATAACAATTGTATTATATTATTTTGCTCATAATTCAAAAATATCTGATATTTGAGAATTCTGCATTATAATCGATTACTAACTTGGCTAATGTCACAAAATCTTTTTTTATTTAATAATTTTTTCTATAATAATTTAACTTTAGATTATAATACAAAGGAATTATTAAACCTTAAAAAAAAATATCTTATTCATTAATATTTTAATATAACTAGAGCATAGTAAAAAGTAATGTTCATAGTTTTGAGAGTGTCATGTGTAACACGGTAACTCAATTTAATAATTCTAACCATAATTATAATATTGATTACTTTTTTGTTATTGAAAATATTTTTTAATAAATTTATCTTATATAAACACATAATATACAAACAAAAGTACATTATTTATAGCAATATTTTATTAAATTATCTATTTATATAATTTAAAAGTATTAAATTGTTGATAATACTATGTACTAATATACTAAAGTAGTTTACTCAAATTACTTATGTAATAAGCAAAATTTAATTTGATTTAAAAAAAAAAAAACCGTATGTGTATTTCTTTATTAATTTAACTCCATAGACTATATTTTCCTCATTTGAACTTTATTTCATTATTATAATATTATAATATATAAGTTTACGTTATATCCATTTATATATTAATATACATTTAATACATTATATACTATGGTGGAGGTAATTATTTTAATTCATGCATTTTTGTACTTAATAAAATACTTTTTTTTTACTACCATGATTTAATTTTCAAACCTATGTATCGATTCTACTGCCAGCTCTAATTATAATATTCTCTGTTGTTGATTGACAATCAAAATGATTGTTCCTACAAAATTGAATTTATCAGAATTCTACCCGTAACTTGTAAAAGTTTGTATATATTTTTATGTAAACTTTAATTTTGATAACAGATTTAATATAATCTGTGTCATATAATTATAAATTTTAGATTCTGAGTGAAGCTTAAAAGCTTATTGTTTTACAAAAATATTTTTTTTTTTATCTAAGCACAACTTGTCTACCAAAAAACTTGTTTCGATTTTTAAGTGTAGCAACTTTTCTAATAAGAAACTAGTGTGAGGAGGTACTTAGGGCGGTGATTTTTTGATTTTATTAATGGTTTTATTAACCGTATATTAAGGTTAACTAATAGTGGTAATAGTGGTAGTGTTTGAAATTTAGATGGGTTGTCTAAATTAATATGTGCAATATGCAATATATTCCCCTAATACCAATTGTCTCAATCTGCCACTGCTCACACAGAATGTGCTCATTAGTTCCGTAGGTATATCAATATAAATTATTAAATTATTACTCTATATCAGAATTAATTACAGCGCAGCATATTGTCTATGGCAGTGAGCAATCTCTAGTATTTATAATCAATAGTAATAATAAATAATGATAAATGATTAATAACGTTTTCTCGGACCCAATACACTGACAAATAATAATTTTTGTATTAAAATTATTTTTCCGAGTGTACATGAGACTCGGCTAAGTTGGGGCCCGGGATTAGATAGCAACTTGGCATCCCTTTTCAGTCCCCCACTGATTTCAGGTCTACGATTATTTTTAATCGAATCACATCAAAAATCAAAATCGAAAGTAATGAATTTTAAAAATGTTCATTCACATAAGATGCCACTCTATAAATTTTAAATATGTTTTCTAATAGAAAAACAAAATCGAACAAATATTGAACTAGGTACCTATATTACTGTAATTGCGGTCGGTTGCAGTGGCATCATTTGGATCGCACAAGATATACATTTGAGAATTTAAACTCCAATATTTATATCAAGTTATTTGCCCTGTTATACTAATAAATTATTTGAATAATGGATAAATTGAATTACTGATTTACCTACATAGTATGATTCTGAGTGGAGCAAAGAAGCTTATAGTTTTACAAAGATGTTTATTTATATTTTTTTTTTTCTTCTATGGACGACTTTTCTACCAAATATTTTGCTTCGATTTTTATATGTAGCATCTTTTTTGAAAGAAAATCGGTGCGGGAAAGTACTTCAAAGAGGTCATTTTTGATTCTTCACGAGTTTTCTAATCAAATGCGAAAAACCGAAAAAAAAACTAAGGTAAAATGAGAAAATCGGTACAACATTAAACGAATATTATTAAAGAAAATATATAAAGCCTATATAATTATTTTATTTTAATATGGCATATATATTTTTGACAAAGCATCACTATCAACTAAACTCCGATCAGAATCGTTTTCTTGTAAGCATTGGTTTATCGTTGCGCACAGATATACATTGAATTACTTATAAAAGTGGCTGCACCCATCCCCATTATCCTAAGACGTCTTTTTTTTTTTTTATTGTGTTGAAAATTCTAGACAAGTTTTGTGGCCTGTATAAACTTATACGTATTAAAAAATTAATTTAAATAACGCTACTGATCAGTCAACTGTGGATGCGATTAAGAACGATTTGAGGACAATTTCGATGTATACGAGTTGGGAAATATGTGGATATTAAAATAAATCTTTATGTCAATCTCGTATGAGGTTAGCACTCATTACAAGAGCTCGGAAGCTTTCTATTAAATAGCACGTCAATATTTTAAAAACCGCAATGACCTAATCACATTCGAACGCATAGTATGTAAAACTTAAAGAAAAATTAACTATTTATTTTTGAAATAAACTATTAAGAATATTGCTTACCTAGTATAATAATAAACTATGAATATTTTGGTACCTACTAATACAATTAAACATTTATAATTTTTTAATTTCATAATAGTTTTGAAAATTTGCATTTGAAATTCAAATTTGTATAAAATAACAATATACTATATAAATAAGGTTCGTGGGAGGTTCTTTCCCCCATATTTTCCCCCGTAATTACGCCTTTTGATAGGGTCAAATGGAAGTTTAAGATAAGGATAGCTGATCCCAAATAGGTAGTTGGGATAAAGGTGAAGCGAGAAAAAAGAGAATATTGTACTCGGTCGGAACGGTGGAAGAGTAGGGACGATTAAGGCGATGCCAACGCACTCTTGATTCAAAATACTCCAAAGTTTTAACTCAAAACCACCGGTCTCCCATGATGTCCGTCTACCGACGCTCAGTACGACCGTTTTTACATTGTTGAATAGACGTATCTACCGTATTTTGTTACCCGTAATCGTCCTTTTTTTCGCGTTCGCTTTGCCGCTGTCAATCGACACAAATAACACTATCAGAATGGGTTCTGGTTCTTCATCCATTAGAAACCAGTTGCCCGATGTCAAAGAGACGGTACGTGTTTTGGACGAAGAAAACCGTGATGAATTTGAATTACTGTCAGACTCAGAATCGGATGATGACGAAATCATAGATGCCGATGACCCTAAATCTTTAAACCGAGAGATTTTGATGATTGGCCCAAACGTTACGGTACTCCAGAAAATAAAAGAAATCAACCATACATCTGAAATTTTAGTTGACATTAAAGTTGACGACTTTTTCATGCGAGAATATATGCCAAATAAGTCGAAGATTGAAGTTAGAATTAAAGACAATGGATTATATTGGGATGTGCCAAATATGGAACAATACCTATATTTCAAATGGTATAGTGACAATGTAAATAACGAGTACGACTGTACGATGAAAAAGGATGGAGCCGAGGTCAGTATGTCAACCACAAATGTCCACGTATGGAATATGAGACAAAAGGTTGCTATAGATATGACAATCTTTGTTAATTTGCATTACAAGAATAGAGAAACTGACCATAAATTAAATACCTATAAAGTAACTCCATCTGCTAATATAAAAATAAAAAGCAAAGAGTTCAACGAATTATATTATGAGAAATTTCATATAAAAAGATACAGCTACACAATAACAATAAATGTCAACTACCTACAAATTCCAGGCAGCACTAAGTGATCGTGGGAACAGTGGCTTGAAGTAATGAAACAATAATTAATTTAAAATAAAGGATTATATAACATTTTTATTATTATATTATAACATAACTATTGTAATATCAATATTTTGGTACCGAAAATTTAAATTTAAAATTGTCATATTTACTTTCATCTCAATAAATATTCAATTTCTTAACATTTATATAGTATGTATTATGTGTACCTATATTATACCTGTAGATTAGCGCAAGAGACAATATAAAATATTATTAATATAATATAATTAATATATATATATATATAATATAATATAATTAAAATATATATATATATAAATAATATAATATAATTAAAATATATATATATATTAAAATTATGGACTTAAGATTAGATTTTTGGAAATTAATATTTTAGATTCTGAGTGAAGCAAAGAAGCTTATACTTTTATTGTTTTTCTATGCACAACTTTTCTACCAGCACTTTTGCTTCAAATTATAATGACAGCAATGTCTCTAAAAGGAAATGTCACTAGGGAGGTACTTTAGAGAGGCCATTTTCCCAGATTAATTTTTCGTAACAAATGTGTTTTTTAGGCAATTATCTATTTCGGTTAATAAGGCTATATTGTCCGCGTAAGCCACTGTCGTTTAATTTTGATTGTTTTCTATTTTTATGCCCTTATTCTCTCAGTATCCTAAATGTGTTTTCCCTTCTGTATCTAACTTTCTCATTTATCCTACTCGACGAGCTTTGACTAGCAACTCGTTATTTTAGATAAAATGATAACGGTGGTGGCGATTAACACTCACGCTTTTTTACGTGACATAATAATATTAGGTATGTACGACGATAATGCATAAGATTTTATACTACTATGTAGTGTGTGTGTGTGTGTGTGTGTGTGTGTGTGTGTGTGTGTGTGTGTGTGTGTGTGTATGTGTGTTCATAATTAACGCCTTAATATGGTGGCTATTACTACCACGTCAACGTTACACTGGACAGAGGAACCGCCACCCGCGTCAACACATGTATATAAGTTTAATAAGTATTATTGAATATAAACATTTTTAAATTTCCTGCTACACAAAAACATATATCAAAAATAAATGTCATTAAATATTATTCATAGTGCTATTATATGTAACATTTAACGATGCCAATAAGTCTACTTGAGTGCTCATGTAGGTATTCAACATTTTTTTTAACCAACGAATGTACCTACCTACTTTTAGATTCAGAACATAGTGAAAAATCTATTAGTTTTACGCATCATAATGGGTGATTTTTTAATTTTGTTTTTTCTGTCTGTAAACAATTTTTCGAAAATAAATCTTTCACCGATATAGAGGTGATCAATCTATCGTAAGATACTCGTTATTTCGGAAAGTATTCACTTTTTCTGAAATTTGTTTTTTAGAATATTTAATTTAAGAAACAAGCTGTTCTACAATTTTATATTTAAATTATTTTTTGTCACCCTTATTTTTGGAGCTAAAACCACTTCCTACTTTTAATTTTCGAATGGCACCTATTTTAAAAATTCCATAAATAGACAGAATAGGTATTAGTTAAAATAAATGCTAGTATTGAAATTTTTGATTTTCGATTGATGAAAATATTCCACTTTTAAGATTTTGTTGGTGGAGAACGATAATGCATTATTAAAACGCTACGTACCGCCACTAATCTCCCCCGATCAAAACTTAAAAATGGAATATCTCGTCAATGGATCGACGAAATACGAATATTTCAACACCAAAATTTATTTTAAGTAATACCTCGTCTATTTATGGAATTTTAAAAAAAGGTTGCCATGCGAAAATCAAAAGTAGCAAGTGTTCTTAACCCCAAAAATAAGGGTGATTAAAAAAAAAACATAAATTCTTAAAATAAAAAATAATTCTTTTATTATTATAAATGTTGTTTTTTTAAATTAAATTGTGTTAAAAGTTATATGCGTTATATTAATAGAGACTTTAAATGTTGACAGAAAACCTATATTTTATTTTTTTTTTTTTAGACGTGATAAAATTTTCAAAACATTTGTGACACTTTTAAGTTATTTATAGACATTTTAAATTTGCGAATTTTTATTTGGTAGGTACTCCATAGACAAAATTGTTTAACCAAGAATAAATGCTTGCAAATTTAACGTGGGATTCATCTTATGTCGTACTAAGTAGTAAAAAAAAAATTGAGTGTAAAATATTTCTTATAAGAGTCTTAAAATCAAATTTTACAAAAATCGTAAATATTATGACTTTTTAAAACACGTATAACCGAATTTCACTCCGAATCGTTTTTCGTTAGCAATGGTTTATTCTCAACATTATCATATTTGAAAAAATAATTTAAAAACTGATTTTAGGATACATAAAGTTATTTACAGTATACCTGTACACATCTATAAATCATTGTCAACGAAAAAATATTCTGAGCAAAGTTCGGTTAAATGTGTTTTAAAATTCCACTATTTTTACGATTTTCAACAAAATTTGAACTTAAAAAAGCAGTTAAAATTCTACTAAATTACGCTCAACTTTTTTTTCTTTACCACCAAGTACAAAGATAAATCTTTTGTCAAATTGTCAAACAGCTCACAGTATTCCCATATAAATAAAAATAAAATTATGCATAATGCCATCTAATTTTTACGACTCTCATTACAATTTTCACTTTAAAATAAAACTAAAAAAAAATATTAAGTACCTAATAAATTATGATATATTTATTGTAAAATCGTCAAACATTTCTACTTAGCGAAAACAATTTTATCTACACAAAACCAAACTAAATCTAGAAAATATTAACATAAGAGGATAATCTCCACTAAGGATAATTACCTTTTTATAAGGATTGGATACCAACCATTTCATAGGAGTCGTGTATTCCCTTAACTTTTTTTAATTCTCTTAATTACTCTTCATTAATAAGAGTATGTCGAGCATAAGAAAACTACATACTAATATTTAAGTGCAATCATTTATTTTTACATTTGAAGAGGGAGACTATATCCAATAATGATATTATACAACTCAAAGTTTTATTATGATATATTTTATTGTTTAAACGGCACGCCACTGTTATTTACGTAATTTATGTTATACGCTTGCAATTCAGAATTATTGACTTGACGAGGAATTTTATCCTAACGCCGTATTAAGATAAATACATACCGCACGTGTTGCATGTGTACGTCTGTAAAGTTTATATTAGGTTCCTGGTTTAAAAGAAAAATTGCATTATTCGCACACGACATAATGTTTTCAAAAAATATAATATATTAGAGTGTTAAATTTACAATATTATTAATTCAAACCTTTTGTTATAGTAATATGGACAATACAAGTTGGTATTTACTCGTACATTAATTATTTGTGATCCCCATCCAAATTTGTATTGCACGCAGCGATCTAACTTTTAAAATCAGCACTTGTAAAACTAAATCTCTTTGTAAAGGACCTATAGAAATAGTATTACTCTATTCAGACCTTATACTATTAGAGTACTAATACTAAGTATAAAGGAAAAAAATGTTAACATTTTTAAAGTTCAAATTTTAATGAAATATGTAAGAATTATGGCATTTTGCGTACTATTTTTGACTTATGTAAACATTATTTTTTTGGTCAGCAAAAGTGCTTAATTATTTAAAACAAGGTTCATCATAAATAGGACTTGAAAGTAAAAAAAAATATTTTAGTAATGTAATGTAATCATGACTGATTTTTAATAGTTTTAAAATTTTGTTGAATATTATAATATTTAAATCATATTTAACTAAACATCGTTTATAATCAATCGTAACGAACAGATAAAAATGTAATCACTCTATGTATCCTAGCGTTCCAATCATGATATAATTATTATTGTTATGTCCAGCAATATGATTCAGTATAACACAATATTATAAAAGTCAAATTCCTTTGATTTGTATGAAATATTATTTGAAACGTTTCAAAAATATAAAAATTCCTACCGCCTAACTATTATATTATTAAACTTAATTTTACGATCTCTGAGAATATTTGTTTCCGCTATAATACAAAACTCAAAATTATATATTAAAATTAATCATATTTTATAAGATTAAAATCGGTTGTGACTGCATATATGGTAATTTAAGTAGCTATAAATAATATATTTCCATGTCGTTTCAAATCTTGACAGATTTATCGACGCGCCATCGGGTCGTCTGGGTTCTTTTTTGTTTAATAGTTATATACATAGAGAGAAGGTAGTATGTATAGAATATTAAATTTACAATTGAAATCGGAGGATATGTTCAGATACAATCAAAACATATTTGGATACTCTACATTGTGTATTATTTCCAGTGGCACCGAAGTAGTTTAAAAATACTCGAACAAACAAGACAATATTATATTATATTGGTGTTCTTTGGGTGTAATATACTATATTACTCATACTACAATTTGTTATAGTATTTTCTACAAATACTACTCACACTATGTACCCACTCACCACCAAAAAATTCAGTCCTGTACCCCAAGTTTAGCGTATTATTTCCATAATAAAAATTGTCTGACGTAAAAAACTTGCATAATCAAAATATCTATCAATAGCTCATAAATGGCTCAAATATTTTTAAAATACTGAAGTCTAGAATAGACAAATAAAAGTTTTCAGTCTCTACAAATATGTTTAACTGCATCACAACAAAAAACCTAGATGCTGCGGTATATTTTACTTTGCTTCCCAAGATATTTTTCCTGGTTTTTCGTAATTTTTAGGAAAACTATATGGAAAATCGAAAATTTTTTTTTTATTTACAAACGCAAACTAAACAAAATTTTCTTTTATAAAATATGCTATTCTTGAATTCTGGACAAAGATTTCTGGTAGAAAAATATAATGTTCACAATTTTAAATAATGAAACCACTGTGCCGTAATTTTAAAAAAAAAACCGTATTTTTTGTTTTTCTCAATTATTACGAAAACTACTTTGAATCGAAAAACAACTTACTCTGTCATGCCATGCTCTCTTCATGTTAAAATGAACAAAATCTAAATCTTGTCATTTTTTGACTGGAGCAATATTTCTGGTTCAAAACATAGTTTAAAAAAATTAAAAACAATGTTACTTGTAACGCCACGACGTAAATATTGGCCGTTCAACGTATAATTTTCTTCGGGTTTTTTCCAATTATTTTGAAATCCTTTGAAAAAATCAAAATATTTCCTCCTCAATGCAACAACTAAAGAAAACTTCCTTTCATAAAAGGTACTAGACTCCATAAATTGGAGCAAGATTTATGGTAAAAAAGTTGTTCAAAATCAGAAAAATTACAAAAAATACACATCATAGTAAAACCAATAGATCCCTCACTATACTCCAAATCTAAAACTAGCAAAACATTTCCCAGAATTTGAATATTTTCGGCAAATGTTAAGATAGCCATTATATAAGACTATTTTTCTAAAAATTGTAATGTATCACACATTAATATGCCATAAACAGTTTTCTAAGTAACAGCCATTTTAAATTCTACTAATCCGTGTGAAAACCTGAGTTATCGCGTAACACAGTTAGGTTATTCCCTGTATAACATCGTCTTTCACACGAATTAGTAGAATTTAAAATAGCAGTTACTTAGAAACTATTAATCGGATATAAATGTGCAATACATTACAATTTTAAGAAAAATAAACATTATGGAATAGCTATCTTAAAATTGTTTGAAAATAATAAAATAAAACGTTATTTTTTAAATTTTTTTTGTTTACTAAAAAATTAATTCAAATATAAATATCTTTAGTCCTCTTTCCTGTGAGTAGTATAAAAATAAAACACAATTTGATTATATTTATTATCTCCAGAGACATTTAAGACAATACGATATTTTATTGTTTTCAATCATTACTTTTTTTGATTCTGAGTGTAGCGAAGAATGTATTAGTTTTACTAAGATGTTTTTTTTTATACCGTGTATATAAATTTTATGATAAATCTTGCTCAAATATATACGAGCGGTACTATTTTTAAAAGATAATTTTTTTTTTTTTTTGATCATATGTAATTGTAATTGCCTATTTAAGAAAAATGGTGAAGTCAAAATTAAGAGGACTGACTAAATTTCAAAATTATAGCTTTTTGAAGTTCTGATATTATGCGGATATTATATGATATGTTAAATAACTCTATATTGTCTTTAAAGCATGATTGTCGTGATCTAATGATTATTTCTACTTAGTATATATATATTTATTCTTCCTAGGGGTTCCGCGTTCAAACCAGTGTGTCAAAAATATTTTTTTTTCCTTTTACCTAAACAATTGCATTTAGGGTGTATCTAGGGACCCAAGCCATCGCTCGCTCGGACTGTTTAATCACAAAACACCCCTCGATTTGTTATGCAAACTTTTCTACGAAAATCTTGCTCTAGCGTATCAGGTGTTGCTTATTATCTGAAAGGTAATTTTATCTCCATGGTAACTTGGGGAAGTTATTTTTTTTATTTTCTCAAGAGTTTTCCCAATAAATGTGAAAAATCGTGAAAAACGGAGAAAAAACGGGAAAATGTAAACAAATACATTAGTCAAATATTACGATTTTTTTTCTGTACACAACTTTTATACCAGAAATTTTGTTCCCATTTACAATGATAGCACTTTTCTTAAAGGAAATCTGACTGGGAAGATACTTAAGAAATGTCATTTTTCGATTTTCCCAGTAAATATGAAAAAATAGGGAAACCAGGAAAAACGGAAAAATTGGTACAATATTAAACAAATATTATTAAAGAAAATATATAATGCTTTTTTAATTATTTTACCATAATATGACATATATATTGTAGACAAAGCATCACTATTAACTAAATTTCCCTCAGAATTGTTTTGTTGTTAGCAATGGTTTATCGTTGCTATCAAATGCACATTAAATTTCTCCTTTACTACCTCTCACTTAAAATTTCTCACTTATAACAGTGGCTGCACCCTACCCTATTATCCTAGGACGTCTTCTTTATTTATTAATGCAATTGAGGTAAAAATATAATTTGAGATTTCGACAGAAAACTTTTTTTTGTTTTTTTTTTCGTAATTCGGTTTAAATATGATTTGACATTTTGACAGAAGTTATATTTTCTCTTTCTAGATGTAGTCAAATTTTCATAACATTTGAATCATTTTTGATTTATTTAAAGACATTTTAATTTTGCGAAGTTTTTACGTAATTTTTATTTCATAGGATACTCAGTAGATAAAATTGTTAGACAAAACAAAAGTGCTTTAAAATTTGATAAAAGATTCATCATGTGTCGTACTTAGTGGTAAAAAAAAATCGAGTGTTTAAAAATATAATTTTGAAGAAAATCGTAAATATTACGGCCTTTCAAAACATATAACCAAATTATTCTTCGAATTTTTTTTGTTAGCAATGGTTTATCGTTAGTTACAGATATAAATTAATTTTTACTGTATGTATCCCACTTACAAATCGCCACATCTGTCTTTAGTATCAGCTTTTTTTTTTTTTAATTATAACATGAACAATGGAAGGACTTAATATCATTAGTCTCTACTGAATACAACATTAACTGTGACTATTTAGTACTTGGATATAATTTTTTGAATAAAATTTCACTGTATAAATACGTATAGCTTGACTAGTAAGTTCTTTAAATGTACTAGCTCCTATTATTGTCGTCCATGTGTCTTAAATATTTTCTTGTTGAAATTGTTGAACGTGTTTTGTATTTCAACTAGAATTCCTTTAGAGAAAATAAACACGATTATTATCTTAAATCTGTTAGATTTGGGACCCTACAGACTGATGTCAAAAAGCCATCATATAACAACCCCTCAAGTGAATATTAATGATGATATCACCGCGGGTGAGAAAAATACGAGTTTAGAGTTACACCCTATAATTTAAAAAGAATATGTACCTATACAATCGGAAGATCGCATTATTATATGTATAATAAGCATTGAAATAAATGGGCTGGTTCAAAAAAAAATTCTGTTAAACTGAAAAGGAATTATAATAAATCTGATGAAACAAGATTAGCAGGTGGGAAAGGTGAATATAAAATATATAGGTAAGTTAAAAAAAAAAATGTAATTATTTTATAAAAAACATCAATATAGCATCATCAGTTCCCTGGTTCCCAGGTTATATGTACTCGATAAGTTGTACCTACCTACACAAGGCGTTCTTGATGCACAATAACATTATTTTCGACTGGGCCTCTGAACCCTCGCGGTCCGCATATTAATTTCACTGCCATAATCCTGACCTGTCACAGTCAATTTAATAGTCACCTTTCCGTGGCCAGTGTTTTTTTTTAATATATATATATTATATTTTAGGTATATTTAGGAGGGTTTAGTTTTTTTCCTGTAGTTTTTATAGTAAGTATAGTCATGAATACTAAATCTTTTCCGTCGTATTGGCTTTAGAAACATTATTTATAATTTTTTTTTCATACATATGTATTAGACACACGTGTTTGTCATCTGTCTCTTATCCAGTATTCTATATATTTATTAAAATCGATTTAAATCACGAATATTTTTATCTTAATAGCATTCATATGTAAATATTAAGAATGTAGATGCAACGTTACGAAACCATACGTGTAAAATCATATCCTATTATATTTTTTTTATGATAATTGATATTTTAAAATATTCATAGGTAAAAATATTATTGTGCATGTGCGTTTAGAATTAGACAGCCTAATGGAAATATTCCAAGTCGGCCGGATTTCAAAATATTTATAATTGGTTAGTATAATGACAGTAATATATATTCTGGAATGTACTAAACCTCTTTCTTATATTACCTACCAACGATATTATAAAAAACAAATTTATGATAAAACGTACATAAGGACCGGTAGATACTATCCAAGTAGAAAGTATAACCATTAAAAATATAGAGACACAAGTCTTGAAATACAGATAATATGTAAGTACCAGTAACACTAATTTACAAGTAGATATATAGTAGATATACAAGTCGAATTATAGCCTGGTGGCCTGATATGTGTAAATACATTTTTTTAAATTTTTTAATTCCTCGTATTATTTAACAACTTTGTAAAAAGTTATGCCAAGACACATATATAATATTATATTCTTGTTTCTTATTATATTAATTTTTTTTTTATATACATTTTTGTTTAAATTATTAAACTAAATATCATATAGACGGAATAACTTTTCTAAATTTTTGGAGGATTGATACTTCCCCATTCCCTCTTATCTTCGTTCAAATTTCAAGTAAAAATGTATTTAGCTCTCCTCAACTAAAATTATAAAACGTGGTACAAGTTTTGTTTGATACCTAGAATCTAGATAGTATTTTATCGGGTGGCCTGGATAAATTTTAATCGCCCGGCTTTCATTTAGTTTCCACTCCACCACTGGTGACCACGATACTTGGAAAAAATATCATATTTCGGCTTTTGCCCGGACAAACCTAACTGTGACCAACCTCATTCAGGCAAATCTATAACGTCCATGAATTTATTTTATAAATATATAAATAAATATTACTATAAAATTAGCTATGGTTTTGTCCAAATGTTTATTTCATATTTTCACTACACATCAAAAACCAGATATTTCCGTGTAAAAACCAATTTATTACTGAGGACAGTCAGTATTGTAATAGAATTAATAGCAGAGTATTGTAATATTATTAACACGGTACCTACCTACTATGAAAAATTGAAATTTACGTTACAGATTTGCCCGAATGAGGTTGATCACAACTAGGTTTGTCCGGGTAAAAGCTGAAATATAACGTTTTCCTAAGTGTTGTGGACACTTGGCGTTTTACTTGACGTTTTTTTAAATAATTTTTATAGTATATTTTAATTTTAATTTTTATATTTTTTCTAAAATTGTTTATTCGCTATTTATTTTTTCAATTCAATGATTTTCGCTGTTTTGTATTCAATATATTTTGTGTTCCATATTTTATTTTCACTATTTTGTAGGTGAACCCTTGTTATGTACCACTCAGAATCTAAAATGATGTGTGTCCTTTAATGTGATGAAGTAGTAAACGGAGATGAAAACATTCAATATTATTAAGGTGCACTGTGTAAATTTGACCAATAGCATCAGAAGCCTTAATACATGAATATCCTATACTATTTTTCACGAAAGAACAGTAGAGGAAAATTCTTACGCATCCCAACGCCGCACCTCGCCAAGGGCTCCACTACCAGGTGTAATTTTGCGGACTGCCGTCGACGACAAGAGCGGTAGCGAGTGATCCGTAAGCTCAATCTGCGTGCGCGAAAAACTACGTTTCTCTCGTGAAAAATAGTATAGAACAGATAATCCACAGACTCGGCTTTTGAAACTCTTGTTATATTATATAACAGTTATTTTAAAAACGCTCAAAAACACCCGTATTCACCACAAAGTTAAGAACAATGCTATTTATTATTGTTTGTCATTAGGTGGGGCGAACCAAATTTTAGAAGGACCTACTAAACTATAACTTATTACTACATTTAATACTTGTTGGATGGGACAGCGATTAGGTCCGGATGAATGGGGTATTCATTCTTACTCCCCATCGTTGGAGAACGGTATCGTTTTACAGGTATTTCAGTATAGAAACGACAATAATACGAATATTATTATTCCTAATAGGATTCCGTCGGCTGGATCGAATCGATACAATAATAATAATAAAATTGATAAAAGAATTTCCTCGAAAACAGCTCTGCGGAAACCGATTAAACGCGCGAGAAAAACAACGCCATCGGAAATCGCATTAGTCAGAAAGAGAGGTACCATAGTCTGAAACCTCGTGTTCTAATCTTATATTATATATTATGCAGACATAAGAATATTTATTATGTTGGAATATTTTCATTATACCATTATCGGCTCGACCCAAACCAGCGGGACATAGTCTGCGACCACTCGACTATAACATACAATTTATTATTATCTTGACATCATTGTTCAATACCGAATACGGGTAGATATCCGGTGTGTATTTCAATTTTCAAACGGCAATAAAACGCGTCCCTCGTAATAATATTATCGTTATAAAAAAAAGCAATCGCATCATACTCAAACGCGGTTAAGTACATACTTTAATTTTGTGAGTAATTTTTATTTGGTAGGTACTCTGTGGATAAAATTGTTAGACAAAACAGAAATGCTTGAAAACTGAACAAATGGTTAATTATTAGTCGTACCTTGAGGTCAAAAAAAAAAAAATAATCTAATGTTACCTATATGTTTTTACAAGAATTTTAATATCAAATTTTGGTGAAAACTTTTTTTGTAAAGAATGATGTAAAACAAATCTAGTTCCTGGTCCATACAAATTGTTTCAATATAATATTAATTTTACTACAATATGTCATATATTTTATTTAGAGGAGTGCTTAGCTTATTCCAATAGGGGATAAACGATATTTTGTTTTGTTGATAATCATATACACAAATTAACAAAGTGCATTTATTAATATATACATTGATATTTTAAAAGTTGGTAGTTAGATACAAATTACAATATTAATATATATCTATTTTATACATACCTATATTTTTACATTAATAATTTAAACCTCTTTTTTCATTTTTTTTTCATTTAAAGGAAATCTAAATATTTCAGCAAATATTTGTAAGCAACAATAAATCATTGCCAGCGAAATAACGAGTCTGAGCGGAGTTCAGTTAACAGTGATGCTTTGACAACAATATATAGGTCATATTATAGAAAAATAATTAAATAGGCGTTATACATTTTCTTCAATAATATTTGTTTAATGCACCGATTTTCACGTTTTTCGTTCGTTTTTTTCGGTTTTTCACATTTGCTGAGAAAACTCCTTAGAAAATTGAAATATAACCTCCCTAAAGTACCTTTTCAATAAGATTTCTATCACTAGACACTATCAACTGAACAACACTCAGAATTGGCTTTTAGTAAGCAATGGCTTATCGTTGCATACAATAAACGTACATTAAATTACTTATAACAGTAGCTACACCCATCCCCATTTCCTTGGACTTTTTTTTTCTTTTTTTTTTCTGTGGATGAACAACTTTTTTACCAATTATCTCGCTCTGAAGTATCAAGTGTAGCAATTTTTCTAAAAGCTAATATTATCTTGTTGGTGAATTTGGAAGTTTATTTTTGATTTTCTGAAGAATTTTCAAAATCATTCGGAAAAACTCCAAAGAAAATTATTGGTTTAACAGCAAATATTTACGGAGTACCACCACGTCACCGATTTAATTATTTTTAATATTTACAATTTATGTTTTTTACCAGAGATATTCCTTCAATCAACATTTTGACAATTCAAATAACAAGAGATCGATTTTGTTTCTTTTAACATATAGCCACTGACAAAAAGTGGTTTTTTTATATCCAAAATAGTGATTAATTGTATTTATGGTTTAATTATTTAACATTTTTAAAACGATGTTTTCTACCACGAATATTGCTTTAATATAAAAACGACAAAAGACATTTTTTTATTAAATTTGTAATCTAGTTCATGAGAATGTAATTTGTCTTTTTATTTTCTCAGTTGTTTTATTAATAATTAGGAAAACCGGAAAAATCGTAAAATGAAAACTGACAAATTGACTGCATTACGAATTAATTATTTTAAATTTTTACCTTTTCCTTTTTTTACAAGAAATATTTCTCATTTCCCCCGAAAGAGAAACAACAAGAGATCTTTTTTGTTGACATTTTTATATTGCTAGTGAACGAGAACGTTCAATTCTTTTAGTAATTTTTTAAACAATTAAACAAAACCGAAAAAATACGTAAAAGTCCGGAAAAATTTACGAAAATAATTCTATTATTATTTAAATTTTTTTTTTTATCTTATTCAGTTAAAAATATTCGTAAAGACTTGAAATTCAGACAGAAAAATTATATTTGTTTTTTCTAGACGTGGTAAAACTTTTAAAACATTTGAACAATTTTTGAACTATTTATAGACATTTTAAAATTTTAGACATCCAAGTTTTTTGTTATTTTTATTTGATAGGTAGGTACTGTATGGATAAAATGGTTAGACTAAACAGCTTGATAATTTGATAGATATTCTATGTACATTGTACTTACTAGTAAAAAAAAATTGAGTGTAATGTAGTTTTTTTTTTTTATATAAGAGTTTTAATATCAAATTTTGATAAAAATTGTAAAAAATTACGGAATTTCAAAATATGTTTTAGCGAACTTTGCTCCGAATTATTTTTCGTTAGCCATAGTTTATGTTTGCATACTGGTATAAATTAAAGAACTTTGTGTACTCCACATTCCCTGCAACTACCCACCTACAACAGTGGCTGCACCCTGCACCCCGTCCCTAGTATAGGCTCTATTTGGTATTTATATTTATTTTGTGTTGTATTCGTATACGTTGAAGTGATCGAGGTATACGACAATAGTATGAGGATAAAATTCTTTAATCAAACATGCATGCTTGACAATTAAACACTTTGTTTATTATAAGTAATTAAAAAAAAAGTTTGATTTTCAAACTTAGGTATCAAAAAATTAAGCATTTTAAGATAAAATTTTAACGAAAATCGTAAAAATTTCGATTTGTTTAAAACGTGTATAACGTAACTTTTAGATTTGAAGTGTTGCGAGGGATCCATTAATTTTATTATATGTGTTTTAATTTTTTCTGTACACAACTTTTAGAAACAAGGACGCCCGTATATCTAGACAGCGTTTTATATTTGGATAAAGTAATAAAAAAAATAAATGTATTAAAATAACTACCTAGTAGACGTTGCCAGTGCGAAGACACCGTCGTCGTCGGACTTCAACCCTCGGGTCGGGGAGTGGTCTAATGGGATTTATAATGGCCATTATACGTGTTTATATAGTAATCTTGGTTTAGGAATGCACCGCACATAAACGAATATTCGAAATACTGAACGCAGACAAATATTAGTAACCGACAATATTGGAACCGACGACGATGGGAACCTGCAGGGTCGTGTCGAAGGGAAAACGACAAATACTTTTTCTCTCAAACCGGTTTCGTTGGTTTGTTCATGGTACCCGATAATTTTATCTTTACATTGAAGTATATCTGACGTAAATATATACAGAGTGATACATACAGGGTGATTTATACAGGGCGTTTACAATAATCCGGCGATTATCGAGTACAATTAATTTTCGTTTTTTTTTTCATCATTCATTAAAGAATTGTGTCTTTGTCTCTATCATTTTTATATTATTACCTAATGCAGTTTAAAATATTTTTTTATTATCTTAATTTTAAAAAAACATTAATTAATTTGCTTTGAAAATATATACATATTTGATATTAATGGTTTTCATTTCAATTAATACATTTCCATATAAAATTCTATTTTTAATTATAACATATTAATATTGATTATTTTTTTTTTTTTTTTTTTATATTATATAATAAGGCTTCAACATCAAAGGGTCATTATTGATTATTTATAATACCTAAAATATTCAAAAACTTATTTCAGATTTTCAAAGTTTTGATTTGTATATCTTTTCTTTTCAACCTATGTTGGAGAATTTTCACTTTTTTCCGCAGACAATGTTTGCTTGGTGATTCCACAGTAGACTGAATGCTTATGTCTTTGCTTAAACTCTATTAACAAATAGTAAAATAAAATAAATAAATATTTTAACATTTAATATTTCAGTAAGCATAAAATAAAGTTAACAACTTTTTTAGATGAATCAATCACTTTTTTTACTTATGTTTCAATTGATGACTCATCACACGCCAGCATTTAAGTTTGTTATTTTGATTAAATTGTGAAGAAAAAATAATGTTTGTTTATAATTTCTATAATAAACTACTGGTATTATGTATAAAGTATTTATCAAAGGCAATGTAAATCCAAGGGTCGGTGGTAAGGATCAATTTACTTACCTTCAATACTTGAAATTAAATTATTTGGTAGATTATAATAGAAGTAAGTAGGTACATAATGAATGTTATTAATACAATATTTTGCTGCACAATAATGTATAAAGCAAACCTCATTCGGAATGTTACGTTGTAATAAATACCGTTTCACTGGTAAAGGTTTCAGTAAACGAGTAAGAAAACCACTAAATACTGATGGAGCAGTATTTTTGTTCAACAATTGTACAGTTGCACCTGGCCAAATTTGATAGTCTGTGTCAATAAAATGATATTACATATATATACTATAATATTACATATTATATAAAACTATAGATAAAACTATATTTTATAGGGGCAACATTTTTCTGCGTACTTCTTTCAGCCATTGACTTAAAACACTAGAATTTTTAAAGAAAATCTAAAATGAATAAAAAAATATACATAACTAGATTAATATTCTATATTAAATATAATTTATGTCATATCAACTGTACGTGAAACTGTACAGAACTGCCTTTTGTCTGTCTATTGATGCATCTAAAAGCTGAACACGAAATAACCATTTTCATTTCAAATAGAAAAATAAGAAAAATCATACAAAAAATAATAATAGTCTTCAACAAAAAAAAAGCCCGTCACAAATAAAAATAAATATATACTTTAATAGTTCAGTTTAATTGTTATAAAACTTTAAAAGAACACTAATTTAAACCACAGAAAAGTCAATAAAATGCAACTATAAATTTATAAAATGATAGTTTTTGCAGTACGGTATTAGGAATGATTTTTATCACGGCGGCTCGTTTTCTGTTTACGAGTGCTCCAGTGTATTCTTTATCTCGATGATTGGTGATAATCATTAAATTATTGTGATAAACTATAAAAACATTTTTATAAAATTTAACATGAAATGATTTTATTATTCTGAAAAGTCTGTGAAATTATCTATATCTACATATTTTAAATGTGTTAAAAAAAATTGTATGCGATACATTTGCAAATTAATAGGTAACTGGCGATATAATAGTGTATCGAATTACGTAATAGATATTATATGATTATACATTATATGATGTTTCATTTTGTCAGCTACCTAACAAAATCTCGCAAATAGAAGTTTTAATTTTTTGTAAATTTTGGTCAAATTTTAAATGAGCCACGGTTTTTTACTTTCGTAAAATTTGTAAAAACCTATTTGAGAGGTATTCGTAGTGTTCCCAGTACATTAGAAAACTACATGGAAAATTAAAAAGGAATCTCCTGAATGTACTAGAAAAGAAGCTGGGCAACTTCGCTCGTGGGTGGGTTACTATTGTAGGTGAGAAGTTGGGAAGGTAGTAGAGGGAAATTTTAATGTATATCTCTAAGCAACGATAAACCATTACTATAAAAAAAAAAACGATTCAGAGAGGAGTTCAGTTAATAGTGTTGCTTTGTCAACAATTAAATAATTCCATAGACATTATATATTTTCTTTAATAATATTTGTTTAATATTGTACCTATTTTCTCGTTTTTCTTACGTTTTTCCCATTTATTTGGAAGGTCAAAAAATTTCCGTCTTAAGTACCTCCGCAGTTAGATTTCCTTTTAGAAAAAGCGCTATCATTGTAAATCGAAGCAAAATTGCTGATAAAAATGTTGTTCAAAAAAAAATAAAAAGATATAATATTTCTAGATTCTAAGTGGAGCAAAGAAGCTTATGGTTTTAAAAAGATGTTGATTTATTGTGTTTTTATGTGTGCACAACTTTTCAACCAGAAATATTACTCCAATTTTTAAGGGTAGCAACTTTTCTGAAAATAAATCGGTGTGAGTAGGTACTTTAAATACCTCCCCAAATTCATTTTTTAAAATCATTTTTTGATTTTCTCAGAAATTTTCTGATCTCGTGAAAATGTGAAAAACCCGAAAAAAAAATGGAGGAAAAACGGGAAAATGTACAAAATATCAATCTAGTCAATCTAGTGTTTTTAAGCAATATTATTGGAATATTTTTAAACTAGAATATTGCTGACGCACGATCACACGTTATTTTTCCACGCGATAATGTGGTCGCGTATAATAAATATTATTTTTTTTTCTAACTAATTAACCGTAAATACGTTTGTACTAAAAAATTAATGCATTTTTAAAAAACAAATAGCTGCGCTACTCTCCACTGAAGTAAAATTTCTCATCGGAATTTTTACAGCAAGTTTTTTTTTCTAGTATAAAAAAAGGCCTCGACAGCATAGGTCATTGGCCACAAATCTCATGTTACATTATGATTATGGCAGGTATGGGTGAACAAATATTTTTATTATAATTTTCCTTTTAAAACATTGGGAGAAGTTAAAATACAAGTATTAAATAGTGCAAATTACAAAGTAGGAATAAATAAAAAACAAATTATTTTAAATAATAGGAAAAAATAAAAATAAAATTTACAATTTACAATTTAATGTTACAATAATTGTTATGGTATTACATAAATAGTTTTGTATAAATTGGCGTCTTTAATTAATTTTAGTCTGTTAAAAATATTTCGATTTTCGCTGTTGAGACATTCGGATAGGCTATTTGGGATGCTGTTTTTAATTCTTTCTTCATTAAATTTACAGGATTCCTGAAGTAGGCGTTTAATAAGTTTTTTTTTTAAAGGTAAAGCTGAACTTCCACTAGGTCAGAATGTCAGCATGGCGCGGAGCGGCAACAAAAAAAATGCATATAAATAAATACAGATCCGTCTACTAGGTGTCAAGGTGGCGCGGAGCCGCGCTTCGTTTCTCCGGCGACTTGTCGAAATCGGTACGGCGCCGAGACGCATCGTGCCACGTTTGCTTACCGATCTAGTGAAGGACGGTAGAGCAGACGATTTTTTTCAAGTTCATTGATTGTGGGGTATTATTGGGGTGACACCGGGACTTGTGTTTACGTCATGCCATATTGTAATTGTGGTTATCTATAGATAACCGTGTTGGTGTTGTTAATATCATATTAAGATCTGGAAAAAGATAAAAATCTAAATATTTTTGTGTTGTTTTCGTGCATCTACAGGTTGTGTTATTGTTTATTTTGTTTTTTTTCCTCTTCTTTAGCTTCAGCAATTATAATCAGGAACAACATTTTCTCTTCAAAACCACTCATGTTGTCAATAGTTATAAATTAGGAATAGAAGGTTGAAGGAAAAATAGTCACTGACTATTAACTGAACATTGGCATTTAGAAAATAAACATATACCTTTACTGATATAAGTTGATAAAACTGACAATAAAATTAACTATATTATTGATAAATAATAATACATGTACCAATATTGCACCGTGCCGATATTCCGCCCTAGTAGATGCTCAGCTTTAATATATTACAAATTTAAAATAAACACATGAATATTAAAAATAAAAATGCACCTGGAGTCAAGGTGTATTCGTCTTGGACCATCTGTTTTTGTAGCTTATAGATAGGAAGGTATAGCATACTATTATAAAGAATTTCGTTTATATAGCCATATGGTCATTGAAAACAACGATAAATCATTGCAATAAAAAAATGAGTTCAAACGGAACTCCGTAAATTGGTAAGATGTTATAGTACTAGTGGTGTTTTTTCTTATTATAGTATTCCTTCAGGTTAACAAAAATAAACCGATGTTTCATCAATTATTTTCGGTATTTTTTTTAGAAAAACTGTTCTGTGACCGTGTATATTTTAGCTGAATTAAACCTAAAATTCAGACAAAACTAGAAAAATTGTGTTTATCGGATTTGATTTAAATTTTTAAAATTGATTACGATTTCTTAGGTTCTATACTAGTAAATATCAGGAGTATAATTCAACTATTTTACTAGAAATAGTAAACAAAATTCGATTGAAAAATATTCAAAAATGTACTTAAAGCATTTGCTTTGTACTTATAAAGATAATGAAAAATCTTATCATTAAGGCGATCATTAAAATGTAAACAATTTTTACAAAATCAGAGAAAAATATTGGTAAACCGTCACCATAAATAAATAGCATACCTATTATATTAAAATATTTATTATGGACTGCATGCCACTACACAATAATTGCTACTATTACACGCACTGCATTATTTTTTTATTTTTTTTCTTCTAGCCTACATTTAGACTTACCTAGACGTGGTAAAATGTTCAAAATCATCGGACGACTTTTTAATATTTTTACAATGATACTTTAATCTTTATATATATATATATATATACTGTAGAACACTTTTATCCTAGAAAACTTGCTCCAATATATAAGTGTAGCAATTTTTTTGAAAGTCAATTTTACTTACTTGGTAAACACATAGATCATTTTTTGATTTTTGAAATGGTGTTTAAAATAAAAATGATTAACCGAGGAAAAAAATACGATTTTTTTATGATTTCGTTATTTTAAATAAATACCTACCACGTTTTATAGCACAAATATGGTTGAAATTAAAAAACGACAAGAGACCTTTTTTGTTGAATTGTTAATCTTGTTTTTAATGATACAGTTCGTTTTTTTGATTTTCAAACTAATTTTCATAATAATCGGGAAAACGTAGGAAGATTAGGTTAAAAAAAATTACGGCACTTCAAATTATGTATTACCGAACTGCGCTTGGAATCGTCTTTTGCCAGCAATGGTTTATCGTTACTTACAGATATAAATTAATTAACCTTATGTATCCCATCTTTTCGCACCATGGGTAGAGTACAGCCTTGTAGGTATTATTCATATATATTCCTTACTTTTTTCACCAGGTAATCCAGAAAAACAAAATCGGTTTATGTGTTACGTAATACATACATGTACTCATATATCGATGCAATTGCCCAATACATAAAATAACATTATATTTGATTTACACTTTTCGTTCATTTTGTGCTATTAGATATATAACAGTAGGGTCTATTTGCCTATTAGCATTACCAAACCTAAAGGTAAGAACATTTAAATAATTTAATTTTCAAGCGAGTAACAAATATATGAAATATTACAATTCAAAAGTAATCCTATTTCGCTTAAAAATTAAAATATCGAAAAATACTAAAGTACAAATTTAATATAGGCAATATTCTTACCTTTAGGTTTGGTTATACGCAACTTTATATTATAATATTAAAACTAACAGCACAAAATAAACAAAATAATAAATATAACGTAGTTTCATGAATTGGGCAACTTCATCAATGAATGTAACGTACACATTATAATATTTACTGACATAAAAATGTGTAATTCATTGTTAGCGTTTTAATTTTTAAAAAAAAAATAAAAAAATAATGTAGACATATTGTTCAAATAAAATACCACTTGACGAAAAACTCATATTTTATACTGTATGATATAATTATTCCAAAAATAAAAAATATATTCCAAAAAAAAATGCTCTACGAATTTAAATTTTAATAAAATAATTATCACAATGTACACGCTTTAATGCGTAGTGTTTTTAACTTATGTGCATTTTTAAACTGTAATTTTAATCTATGATGTATTTACTAATACTTTATTGCTATCAACTTCACTTGAAAGATATCACATAAAATATCGTTTACCAATCGTTTATTAGAAATAATCGGTTAATTGACACGTTTTACCTCGGTCCCAAAGTGTTCCTAATAAGAGGCTACTACTGTATAATTAAATAAAGGTAGGTTCTTTTTAAAAATGTAATGTACCTATTGTTTTTTATTGTAACATTTATTATCTTATCTAGCCACCTAGATACTCATATTATTTTGTTTTAAAAAGTCGTTTATAAAATTTGTTATAAATGTTATACTGTTTTAATAAAATTATATTTTGATTTAAAGAAAAATGTGTATAGGAAATGACTTATTATTGTAAAAAACTATTTATTTTAAAATCCTATCAGTCACCCTGTTGGACATTTTATACTATCAATTTAACACAGAAAAACCCTAGGTTTCAAAGTGACCCCACATGTAGTGTAAGATTGATAAAAACGCTATATTTAAAACTTCAGTTTATTTAATTGAGATTATGACTTTATGAGTACTTGACGTCTTTATTTGAATGTACAAAACTATCGAAATATATATATTATTACTTAAACTACGTTTAAATTTCAAAATAAATATTTCCTAATCTAAGGCAAAACAAATCTCTGAAGGAAAATTCCTAACACTAATACCAAACTATGGCATTATAAATAAAAATATTCGTATATAGGTACATATACAATCAAATTGTTAACAAAGATAATTCCATGTCGAAGTTTCTGTATAACTTTAACTCATAAATAATAATAGCAGCTGATAATATCTTTAGTTATTTTATTATACCTATGCGGCACGGTGACGGCTGTATTCTACTCTATACATAAACCTGAACAAAACATTATTTTCTAAAATATATTTTTGACATTTTATAAATCGTTATTTCTTATTGTACAGTTGTCCACATGTGCTCGTGACGCTTACCCTCCTGTAGGCGTATCTTGATTTTAAAAATATACATTCCCTTATCGGCTTTCAATACACTTATAATGTCCTAACAATCACGTACTCGTATCATCAATACAAAACATACCTCATATAATACTCATATAATGCAGCTGCAGTTGTTGCTTGGATCGTGTTTTACAATAATATATATTATAATCTACGAATCTACCCCCCGACGAGTGTATACTGTATATATTAAAACGAATAATATAAACGTCCCAAATATAATATAATGGCCTTGTACAAACCTAAATAATACCTAAAATATATATTTTTTTTTTTTTCAAACGAATAGACTATAGTAAGTATACTATGGTAGACCACACACCGAATATAGTGTTAACGTGTGTGATTATGTGGAGTTTATAGCACACTTATAGCATATTATAATGCATATTTGGTTTTTACGAAGTAAAACATTTTGAAATAAAACAAATATTTGGTTAGTTTGGGTTGGTTTTAAGTAAAACACAACAACGTGTTCGAAATATATAAATTCAATTCAATATTTTTCAATAATATTAAATATTTTTTCGCATATTATGGTTATATTCTGCTTTTTAGTAGCGGAAAAGTGTCTTGAAAATGTCGGATCCAGTCGTGCAAATTCATGTTAATATTCATGCTAAATAATTGCGTCGGAAAAAGTTCGATAAGTTGAATGTATTGGTATAACAATGCTGTAAGTCATATTTTTTTAATTGTTCAAGAAAATTTTCATAATAGGTGGGAAAAATCAAAAAAAACGTAAAATGAAAAATTTACGGCCTTACAATTTCATTGTATTCAATTTTTACGATCTATGTTTTCTATTAGATCTATTGCTCCAATAAATAAACGACAAAAGATTTTTTTTTTTTTAATTTGTCATCTAGTTTGTGAGTAAATTTTTACAATTAATTTTATTTTTGATTCTCCTTTAGTTTTCTTAATTATAAGCTAACCCGGGAAAAAACGTAGAAAAAACGTGAAGGTTTACAGAAATAATGGTTTCATTATTTTCAATTTTATTTTTTTGTTATTATTTGTAGAGACTTAACTTATTAAATAAATTTTTATTTACATCCCCTAAACAAAAAAAAAATTAACTTTAATTATTCACTTAAGAAAATTTTCTAAGTAGCCATTTTGTAAAAAATATTCTAAAAATTTGAATATCATACATTCATATACGATTAATAGTTTCTTAATTATAGCCAATATAATTTCTAGAAAATAGAGGTGAAACGATCAATTTTCAATGGAAGAAAAGAATTAACATGCTGATTGTAATTCCTTTTCCATAATTGTTTTCATGCCAGATTAAAACGGCTATAAATAAAAAATTATTTATCGGATGTAAATGTATAATACGTTAACATTTTTAAAACAATATTTTATACTAAATGGTTATTTTGAAAATTGTCTAAAGTGAATAAATAAAAAGTGAATTATTTTGTATTTTAGGGATGAAAATAAACATTTAATTTGTTTCCAAATCGATATCTCCCTCTAAGATAAACCGATTGAAAAAAAAATTAAAATAAATCTAATATTAACAGCACTAGAATAATCCGTCGAACATGGTGGAACACACTGTTTATAGGTATTTGATATTAGCATGTTTTTATATTTATTTTTATTTGGTTAGTATCTGTTATTAAAAGTATATGACTTAAAAGAAATGCTTATTGCTTGATAATTTAACACAAGGTACCTTATATGGTTCTTACATTATAAGTTGTACTTAGTGGTCTAATAAAATAAACTTGAGTTTAATGCATAAGTTTTTTTTTTTCAAAAGCGTTTTAAGATCAAATTTTAAAAAAAAAATCGAGCACTTCAAATTATGTGACATAACGAACTTCGCCCCAAATAGTTTTATGTTAGCAATAGTTTATCGTAGAGTACTGATATAAATCTAATTGCTTTATGTATCCTATCTTCCTTACTTCCCATCTACACCAGTCCCCAGTATCAGCTCTTTAATTTTATTTGTTTTTGTAATTAATGTTAAAAATAATCGTTGAGATCATAAATGTTAAATTATTGAGCTATTGATAGGAAATTTAAACTGTCGAGTTTATATTAGTTTTTATTTGGTTATTAATTAAATTGATTATTATTTGAGGTGGTCAGTAGCAAATAGTTACACATTAAATCGTCTTCATTAAAAATATACTTTTTGTCACCATAACAGTAATTTAACAGCTTTTTTGGAAAATATGAACTTAATTTCACCATAAAATGTAAATGTAAATTTTTTTTGTAATTACAAATTAAATAAATTTACAATTAAACCAAGCAAAGGTATTATATATGTACTATTTATATGTATCTTACATTTCTTACATATGAAAAATGTGTATAGTAATTGTTTAGTATGATCATTGATTAAATAAACTTTTATACAATATAATTTTTCAATGAGTTTTCGAAATCACTAGGAAAAGTATAAATAAAACAGCAAATATTTGCGTTATTTTCTACCAAAAATACTGATTCAATGAAAAACAACAAGGTACCTTTATGTTCCATTTTTAATCTACTTTATGACCAATAATGTTATTTTTGACATTTCTAATTGTTTTTTTTAAATAATAATTTTTATTAAAAACTTTAGAAAAAACTATATAATTTAAGAAAATAATGATTTTATTATCTTCAATTTTGTTTTAGATTATAAATGGAGCGAGAAATGTAAGGGTTTTATAATAATGTTTTTTTTTCTTTGGAAAACTTTTTAACTAATAATTTTGCTTAATTTGGCTCCAATTTACAATGATAACACTTTTTATGAAGGGAAATTTGACTAGTCAGGTACTTTAGGGAGGTTTTTGTTTGATTTTCCAAGTAATTTTCCATAATAAATGGGAAAAACACCAAAAAGCCCAAGAAAACAGAGAAATTGAGATAATAGATATAATATTAAACAAATATTATTAAAGAAAATATATAATGCATATGTGGTTATTTTACCATAATATGAAATATATATTGTTGATATAGGAACAATAATAATCAAACTCCGTTCAGAATCGTTTTTATTTATCAATGGTTAATCATTATGTACAGATATCCATACAATTTTCCCAATACCTTTCAAACTTCTCACCTAAAACAGTAGCCCACCCATATACGAAGTATGTCCATCTTTAATATTCGAAGCGTAGGAAGGGATTGGTTTTACTGTTTTTTTTTTTTTGCCTGGGAACAAATTTTCTATCAGAAACTTTGCTCCAGAGTATATTCTACAGTGTGTACACGCTACCTGAGAACACTCAATAAATTTGCGTAGTGTCCTGCGATTTGAATTCTATTGTTTGGTCAGTTGTTATGACATAAAAATACACATTTTTATGGCATTTGAATTTATTTAACTTAATTAGACATGTGCATGCGCAATACAACTTTTTTTTCTTAAATGGTAACGACATATTTTAACCACCAATTATTTTTTGCCTAATTTTTTGATGAATTTTGGTAGTTAAACCAACTTTCTAAGTCCAAAATTGACCAAGTTATAGCAATTCAACCAAAATCCTGAAAAATACACGCAATTAAAGGTCGTCACACACGGTGAGGCGAACTACATTTTATACACTAATTATTAATACATCCTAATAAATCCATTAAATGTAATTAAATAAACAACATACTTATTTACGTTTTTCGTTTTTTCGTTTTTACGTTAGGGATGAAAATTTCAAGCCTAAACAATCTTAGAATAATTATTTATTTTTTTAAATAATTATTCGATTATTTTTCCTTTCGTGAAGAAATTAAATTATTTATCCACGAACAAAAAGCTGAATTTCCTGAAATAAATTCATTAGCATTTTGGTACAAACTTGCATTCCTTGCAGATGTAACTCAAATTTAAATATACTTCAAACCAATCTGCAAGGAGAAAATAAACTCATCCCTCACATGGTCAGTAAGATTTTTGCTTTTGAAGAAAAGCTCAAAATGTACATTGTAGAAGTATCTGAAAATGATTTTTCAAGTTTTTCTAAATTCGATTTAATGACGAAAAAAAATACAATTTTTTCTAATGATACTGATATAAAAACTCTGAAAACACAATTGCTTGGGCAACTATTGGGCACTTTAAAAAATAAAATGAACAGTCGTTTCAATGATATTAAAAACTTAAGAAATGCATTTTGAATTATTGAAAATCCGTGGGCAATAACTACAAATGAAATATTTGAAATTAATAATATGAATTGTATTGTTGATTTATTGAAAAGCAAATTAATTGACTTACAGTAGAAGCTAACATTAAAAGATATTTTTAATGGTAAAAATAATGCAATGGGATTTTGGAATACACTTGAGGAACATCAATATTGTTCCCTTTTATCAAATTTAAAAGCTATTCTAACATTTTTTGAATCAACATATTTACGTGAAGCTGCTTTTAGTAAGTAAAAATGTATAAAAAAACAAATACAGAAATCGTTTGAGTGATGTACATTTGGACGATTTAATGCGGTTTTCAACATCAAATACACTCGTAGACATAAACAAGATCATAAAATAAACAGAAATGTACCGTCCATCAACATCATATTATTACAATTATCACAATATTAAATCAAATAAATCAATCAAAAACTAAATTAAAAAATACCAATATCAATCTAATGATTTAATAAATATATAAATTTAATATACTATGTTAATATGAATGATTTGTATTTTGTATAAAAAAAATTTTTTTTTTTTTTTATTTTGTATAAATAAAGAAGAGATCATCTCCTTTGCCATTATTCTACTAAAATACCCAAAGAAAAATGTTTAGAAAAAATGTACATACAAGTATACAAAAAAAAAAAAAACTATTCTTTGCAAAAAGTATAAAATATTTAGAAATAATTTTCATAAAAATAATATTAAGAGAAAAATCCGAATCTTTTCAGTTATGACTTAAAAAAGACATCCTGGGACCTAGGAACGGGAACAGTCACTGTTATAGGTAATTTAATGTATACCTGTAAGAAACGATAAACCATTGTTTACAAAAAACAATTCTGAAAAACTCCGGAGAAAATCGAAAAATTACTTTTCTAAAGTACCTCCTTTTTAGAAAAATTGTTATCATTAAAAGTTGGAGCGAAATTGCAGGTAGAAAAGTTGTCCACAGGAAAAAAGAATCATTGTAAAACCATAAGCTTCTTCGATCCGCTCAGAATCTATAATCTTAGAATTTTTACAAGTGTCTTCGAGAAAAAGAAATTCTGCAAAATTATAATTTCTTTGCTAAGTAGGTACGTGCTAAATTTAAAAGTTAAAAATACTTAAAAAGAATCTGGTACCTACTTCTAGTTTTTATGAAATAGGTACTCCTATTTTATCTAAACAATATAAATTATTACAGTGGACTTTTTAATAAATCTCAATGTTTAGGCTTGGTTATAACCGCCATACTCTCCATAGTTTAATAACATTAAACATAGTATAGATATTTGAATTTTATAGGTAGGTACCAAAGACTGGAAATTTGGGATGGAGAAAATCCAGTGGTGTACGTTTGAACGTAAATAATATAAGTGTATAATACACTATTATAATATTAGGCATCTGTATTACACACATTTTAAACCACCGCCTCCAAAAATTTCTTTTTAGTACCTACCAGTTCGCCAACTACGAGTTTCAGATCCGCCACTCTTTAGGTATTTTTTGGTTTATTATAAACCGCTGTATACCGTTGGAGGGCCGCCGAACAACAATTAAACAAGAGAAGGGGAAATAATCGGTGACACAAATGCTCTCTGCTGTCGATTTGAAATCCCCTAGCGATAATGAGCGGACGGCGAATATTTAGGAACATTACCGATCCGACCAGTACTAACTACGGTTCAGTTTCATTTAGTAACTGAAGTCATGAATTCAACATTTTTTTTATGTCGCGGTTGTGTTCGGCTGTACTATGTTCGTTGTCGCTACACCTACCATATACTCCAATTTCGATTCACCAATTGATTTGATAGAAAATGTTTCCACTGACATCTACAATATCCATGAGTCGAATTATCCGCAGTGGTCGGACTCCACTACCACCGTAACATACGAACCTGCCTGAATATTTTGAATATGACAGTGAACGATTCAACTCCGTTCATGAATAAACCAACTGTTTTGAACGTAACGGATAACAGATGCGAGACCACCATGGATATCAACACTGCTACCGAGTTCAATTCGAACGATCCAGAGCCTAATTCCACGGTCATCGTTGTCACGTCAAACTCGAATCCCACAGGAATGGATTTCACTACAAATATCACTAATTTAACATTTAATGATACCACCTTCGTCACGTACAAATCAGAGTCAAATTCAACAGTAAGCGGTTCTACAATCGCTTTGCAACAGTCGAACTCAACGACTGCAGACAATGTGTTAACGCACGAGCCAAAGTTGAATTGCATGATAAACTATTCAACAAATACCACGCAACAGTTGAATTCGGTAAACAATAGTTCTGTCAACTCTATGAATTTGTCAGCTAACGCCGAGTTTAAACCTGATGTGATAAATTCGACAAGAACAAATACCTCTATCGTTGTCGACGAATATACTGGTTTATAATTGGGCCCGGAAGAAATAAGTACTTCCGACACCGTGCTTGCATCACCAAGCGTTCTATTATCCTAATTCCTAGCATTCCAAGGCCGACAAAAGAATTTCGCGATTAAAAAATGTATACAAGGGGCCAGATATTATATTACAAGTTTTTCCTCGGCTTCGCGTACCTATCATTTCATCGTTTATAATCATCTGCAATACATTTATTACATTTAATTTTATTATAATACTAATTTTATCTATTTTAAGTTTATATATTATTAATATGCAGTATAATTTTTTTTAAATTTTAACCCAATAATATTAAATAAATACATTTGTTAGTAATTAAGTTTAATTGATTTATTCTACATATTATATAAAGTTTCAATATTCAATTAAATTTCAATAAAAATGTAGGTAGTGTATATGTGTGGATCTATTATTATTTAATTTGGTAAATGCATTTTTACTAATTTTAACACATTGTATAACATAGTTATCATCACAGTCCTCTACATCCTCTCCGATTGGACCTACATAAACTTCATACCATAGATTGAGGTTAGTGTTTCCATTTATTAGTGTTTAATGATTCGGTATTTAATTCTATAATGGGTTCGTTTTCATTACTTTTTACAATGAATATAAACTTTAATGGTGAATATTTCCCATAGTTCTTTTTATAACGCTTTATTTCCTGTTTTATTTCTGGAAGTATTATAGACTAAAATGTTTATCAAATAATCGTGTAATTAATCGTGTTTATTAACGGCTAATCTAAAACTAGACTAAAACTAGAAAATAATTTACCACATACACTTGAGAAAATAATAGAATTTAATAAAATCCATTTAAAAACATGAGAAAAAAAAATTAAAAATGTGGAAAAAGTGGTAAATTTTGTATTGGCCGTTTTGCAACTCTAAAAGAATCCAAATGTTATGGACTTGTCCTTCATGTGTAAAGTTTGTTAATTAAAAATTAAGAATTCCAAGCGACAAGATATGAAATCGGTCATCGCATAAGTGTACCAGGGCCATTAATATGGGTGTGGTTCCCATGCAACATTGGATGATAGTGTTCATGGCCCAAGGGGTAACCGTGTCCGGATAGCCATCAGTAGTCAGTCAGGAGTGGAGACAGCTACAACACCACCAAGGAGGAACACCAATCCGTCCAGTCATTCCTTTAATATATTTATACCTGATAATTAGTCTTAACCCAGAGCTGGTGTCGCAAGTTTTTCACTTATAGATATTGTCAACCATGTATTGTTTTAATTCTAATAAAATACCATTTTTAGACATAACACACATGTACATCTTCCCATCAAAAGGCTGTGTCCCACGTTGATGGGTAAAAAAAAAAAATAATATTGTTTATTTATCTTAAATCTTACATGTCAGTGGCAAGAGATAACAACAACATTCATAGTGTTAGAATACTAAGAATAAGATAATATACAACAGTATGACTGAGGCGGCAATGTCTTTAAAAGGCCGCAGCAGATGGCGTGGATTTTTATTATATTTGACACATTTTAAATTACTTTACTTATAGATAATATTGTATATATCCCTCTCGAATAGCAAATATTTTTATTAAATTATTTACATTTTGTAAAATACCTAGTACTTGGCCATATTTGAACCTTTTAGTTACATTCTTATAATAATATAAATGATAAATAATTATACATGTATAATCTTATGTTATGTGAGCATAACATTACAGTTACAGTTAGGATATTATTATCTAGAAAAAATATGACTTTAAATTTTGAAAGCAAATTATAAAAATTTTAATTAACTGCTATCTATGTTTCAAATTTTAAGTGTGAACATAATTTGTAATTTCAAAAATATTTTGTGTTAAATTTCAACTACAGATCTAATTTGTAAGTAATAATAATATATATATTTTTATAATAAAGTAATACAATTATTTGAAACAGCTTAGTTTTTACTAATAAAAATACAAATAGAATAATGTTAAATATTCAGAAACATTATTTTGTCATAATATGTTTTAAAATATAACAAATTAAAATGTCATACAATTATATGATTAATACTATCATATTTTAATATTACAAAACAAAATTATTGAAAAGTTAAAACAGTTTTTCACAAAATAGGTAAAAAAATTATACAAACTTATACAAACTTATTGGAAAATAGTTCCAAAATATTTATTGTATTTAATTTAAAGGTTTAAACCTTTATATCTTTTGAAGTGATGTAAATTTAAAAGCAAATTAAATACAATAGATATTTTGGAACTATTTTCCAATAAGTTTATTCTTTAAATACTATGCTCTATTCAGAATAAGAACACGCTTTCTGCTAGAGGACCTGGAGGTAAATGATGCTAGGTCTTATTGTTATTGTTCTGAATAGAGTATAAGTAATTTGTATAATAACTTTCATTATTAGTCATATTCTTAATCATATGGTTGGAAGAGTATGGTAACCTAATTAATACTTAGCGCTTAAATTAGATGGTAATTTATTTTAAGATGAAGAATCATCTTGTCTGTTTATTTGCTTTTTTAATTTGTTCAAAGCTGATTTATACTTCTTGTAGTCCAAATTCCAATGCTCTTCAAATTTTTCTAAAATTTTGTTACAGTTGAGGAAGTTTAAAGGTTCCCATGAGTTTTCTTCACTGGAATAACCTTTCCATTTAACTAGATATTGGATATCTCCATATTTTTCCCGCTTATTAAGTATTTGTTCAACTTCAAACTCTGATAGTTCATCGTTTGAATCATCACTTGAACTAAAATAAAATAATTAATATTTAAGTTATAATATACATAAACCAATATTTTAATTTTAATATAGGTAGATATTATAGATTAATCATAAATATGCAGATGTAAAAAAGAAATTATTATTGTTTTTTGTTAGTTTGAATTGCTTACGAAATAGAAATAAGAGTACCTTCAACCAAACAGTTAAATTGTTAATAGTTACTTCAGTAAACCTTTCTACAGCTAGAAATAAAATTAATCTTTAAATTGAAATCTATAATTAATAATTATAACAGGTATCAAATTTCAAGTATAAGTAATTTAACTTGCATAATTATTGAATGACTTTTCGACAATTATGTTGTAAGAATCACTGTTTAACACTGGTTAGGACTGTAATTAGACTAATTAAAATACTTTGACAATTTTGATTATGGATTATCAACATTTCATCTTCTTAAATATAAATTATAAAATAAATAATTAATTGATTCACTTTTATTATTATTTCAATGGGAAGTTGTAAATTATTAATGTTTTATAATTTTTCAAATGGGTTTTATTTGTATTAATAGCATATGTATTGAAAAATAGGTGGTTAAAATATATGGTTAATCAAAAAAATAAAATCATAATGTTACAGCCTGTAACATTAGATTTAGCAGATTTAAGGATTAGTTACTAGAAGTAGTAAATATAGTTTATAGGTACCACATCAATATGCAGTATACCAGTGCGTTTATAATTCAGTATGTGGTCTACATACAATTTTAAAATTTTATGCTTAAAAATTGATATTTTTACTATAAATGTCTATCAATGTCTATAGATTGTAGGGGTACATGTGAGATGGCCACTCATTACGCTTAATGGCTCCACTCATTAGCTCGGTGAAATATCGATCATCAAGTCCAAACCTCATATAAATGTAAAGAAGTTAATATCTTAGTTCAGCCTGGTTTTGCACGGTTTAGAAGAGTATGTATGTAAAATAAATCAAAATCATTATCATTTCGCAGTATATGTACTATGTATCTATGGATAGTCGTACATCGCACAGACGAGGTAGTCCGCATATTAAAGTGCCTAGCACAATGTTACGTAGGTATAATTACATTCAATTACATTCCGCGACGTTCATGATGTGAAATGTTGTTAGGATGTTGATATTGCGAGTCGTGCAGGATATACGCAGATGTACGAAAATAAGACGCAAAAAGCGGAACGCGAGTAAACGGATCGATAAAACAAATAAACAATACTCAACCGTCACATAGTTACAACCATAAACCCGTATATACACTGTTGTCGTTTGTAGGCACGATAGATAATTTCGTGGCTATCAGACAAGGTTTATAATAGCTAGTTTTGTACAAAATAATACTATAAAAACAAAAAGTATTTACCTGCTGAATGAAGTAATAGTAGATCCCGAACAAACAGAACTACCTTCAGATTCACTTATATTGTTCGTAGCCATTATAAGTAATTATTGAAATTAAAACAATTTAATTAAATAAGTCAAACGAAATCGAAAGAAAACTACGAGAAAGATATAGCGCATACAAACACATGAAACAAGTGTTCTCGTTTTATCATTGTACAACAATTACGTCACGGTATCATTTTTTCTCCACTTTTATTTTTTTGATATTTTCAAAGTGAGGTAACCATTATAATCTATAAACGTTGGCTATCAGTATGGTTTACGGGCGAGTGGTTATAATGTCGCCACATTTTGTCGGGTGACTAACCTTATCAGCAGTGGTGTTCCCATAAGGTATACTTTAAAAAAAATTCTGTTCCGGGCAACAGATGTTAATAATCATAGATATTAAACATATTATGGATAAGACATTCATATACTCGCTCTACATACACGCATAGGGCAACATAGCGGAGAGAGAAACGATGGTTCTCACTCACACGGATGTTTCTGTGTGACAAGGAAAGTAGTAAAATTCGTGCAAGAGAGCGAGAGCGGTTGATAATAGTATCAATTATGTTAGTTATCAGATTTTTATGGAATGCCTTATCCATATGTTTAATATCTATGATAATAATCGGTTGAAACTCGCGCATGTGTCCCCTACAGGCAACGCTGCCGCCGTACGTTTCGTCCGCGGCTGACCACTTTGCTTATACAGAGCGAACTGTAATGTCACAATGTTTTAACCATAGTACACTATTACAGTATAATACGCGTTATAATTCAATTCCCTGTATACACGGCGGCAGCGACGTTATTTAATTCAATAGTTTTTATCATGATTCCCAATAAAAACTCTTTTGATTCAATAATCGCAAAAATAATCTTCCGATAATAATTAATTTAATTTAATAATCGTACGCACAAAAATAATATGATTCCCAATGATATTTCATTTAAAAATCGTATGCACAATTTTTAATACTATAATATATAATATCTCGACATATTCAACTTAAGTTATTATGCTCAAAACAATGCAGCTTTGCATTTTGATATTTTCTGACTCTGTTGAAAAAATTTACCCTTCCGGTTCTTTTGTCCTCGGCTGGGTTGGCTTGAAGGTGGTGCACTTGCACATATTCTTTTAGGGGTTTTAGAGGCCTTGCATTTATTCGCATTCTTAGCTAAATATAAAAATAAATAGGTATTTCACAGATTATTTAGAAAAATACAAATTAAAATTAACGGAATAAGAATAATTGTATTGTAAGATTTATTTACACATGGTATATTATGGTGAACAAATTTAAAAAAGCTCGCAAAAAGGACTGCACAGAGCTTCTATATCTTCTAATCCGTGGCGTAGATTCCAACAACAAATAATGTAGAAATAATTTCGAAAAAATTCAATACACAGAAACTATTTGTAACGTGGTTAAACACATATTGTCCGACTGGTTATTTAACCTATACGGCAGCCAGAGATAATTCTCATTCCCTCTGAAGAAAAAAATTGGCAGGGCAACAAAGACAGTTTCCAGATTATTATTTGTTAAATTTTAAAATGAAATATATATATATATAAATGAAAAATATATCCAGTTTTGAGATACACTGAATAATGGGGTGTGTACAGCTGGTGGGATCGTGTAAGTAAATATCTTTGTGTGGCCAGCACCCTTACACCAGTATATTGTAGCTAACCTTACCGATACGATAACGTGATATTTCAATAGATGCGACGGAGGGCGCGGGGTAATTCATGGCAGGATGTGACGGTAAGTGTGGCAAAGGTGATGGGGGGGGATGAGAAGGGAAATAAGGGATCATATACCTGTAAACTCATTACAATGGTGGCAGATGAGGGAGCAGCTCCGGCTCTTGCTATGGTTTCAGAACCGTTCTTTTTATACTTATACATTTATAATTTTGGGTAGGGGTGAATAGTGGAACACTATTCAAACGCAACATGACATGCGAGTAAACCACAGATATTAATGTATCTGTATACTATATTACTATACAATCTATAGTACCAATAACAGGATATTTAATATTTGTGTTGTAGGTAAACAGGATCAGAACAAATCGTAAAACATATTATATTTAATAAAAATAATAAAGTAAAAACAAAATTATGAAAATGGTTAACATACAAATAAATAAATAAATTCGCGTAACCTGGAGTGGCTAGAATATTATGATAAGTGTGTTATACCACCGGTATTAAAAATGCATCAGGTATATCACAGTCAAAATGTAAAACGCGGCTGAATATAAAAAAGATATTGGGGATTGGTGCAGCCATTATTATAAATAATTTAATGTTTATTGCTTACGAAAAAAACGAATCTGAGCGTAGTTCAGTTGATAATGAAACTTTGTCAACAAAATCGAAAAATGACCTCTATAAAGTACCTTCCCAGTTCAATTTCCTTCTAGAAAAATTGCCATTGTTATAAATTGGAGCAAAATTGCTGGTAGAAAAGTTGTTCACAACAAAACAGAAAGCAGTAATATATTTTAACTAATACCTACCATTGGCTACATGTCTTATATTTTCTTACATTTTATATTTTTCCTTTCAGAAAAGGTGCTACACTTAAATATATGAGCAAGTAATTTGGTAGAAAAGTTGTTCATAGATAAAAAAATAAATTAACTTTCTTGTAAAACTATAAGCTTCTTCTCTCTACTGAGAATCTAAAATTAAATAAAGGAATATATAAAAAAAATTATACAAATTGGTCATTTTACATAGACATAATGCATTTTAATAGGAGAGATTATTTAAAATGTGTTATTATTAGACATATATATGTTAAGAAATTTAAACCATTTAGTTATTATTTATTATCTAAAATCTACTGATATAAGATATAATTTTTAAAATATTAAATTTATTTTTCTTTATTTCATTGTATATATGTGATTCTTCTAAAACTAAAATAATATAAATGGTTTTTTGGGTTTTTAATGTCTGTATTTATATCAATGCTTATAAAATAGTTATTTCCTATAACATGTTTAGCAAAATTTGAATTAGGGGCAGTCTTTTTAAATTTTATATCAATAGTGTATGCTTTATATCTTATTTTAAAATTTCTATTTATCTTACTTGTACACTATTTATTAGTTACATTTAAGTTTATATATACCAACAGTTTCAAAAGAAGGGGGATTTTTTGTGAAATTTGTAGTTCTATTGTTTCAAACCTATGTTTGACTAAATTATTATTGATCTTAAAAGTGATTTTTACATTATTTGTATTATTGTTCAGAATTTTAGTGAGTTCATTAGATATATTATTTTTATATTTTATGCTAAAATAGTTATCAACATTATTTGGTGAATTATGTAATATTTTTTCTTTAATTAGTACATGGATTCTTAATTGGTGAATATGTATTATAAATAATAATAAGTATAATGCGCAAATGAGGAAAACAGGATTTTAACATATCGCTTAATTTTATTTATTAATAAACGATGGCAGCAGTGAAGGGGTAGGTATTGTGAAAACAGATCCCTCACTGCTGTCGATTAGAAAAAAAAAAGTCTTTTAGTTCGTGTATAGAATGTTAATATGCGATCGCGCCCATTCGATGGTCCTTATTTTTTCCTTTCTTCGTAAATCCCGCCCGTCCGCCGCGCGTATCATATTGTTTTTTTGCCGTTTTTTTTTTATACCTACGATATCGCGGGGCAGAGCAAACGGGTGAGTGAGGGGGGAGGGGTACGAGTAACGTACTCTTACGAGTACGTTACCTCCGCTTCGCCCCCCGGCGTGTCAAACGTTTTGTCGGAGCGTTGTCGGGGTGAGTGGTGCGTGCGGATTACCGACCGGGTATCGGTCGCGTCGTCGATTCTCAACAAACGGCGGTAGCCCCGAGAGAATCTCGACTACGATATTCTACACGGCAACGACGACGACCGTGTATGAAGACGAGAACCGAGAGCGGCCGTAATCGTGACCGACGGGCCACGTTCGGACGACCCGCAGACAGAGCCGGTAATCAACGCGGTCGTTCTGTGCCGGACGTTTACTTTTACAGGCGACATTCATTCGTAACGGAGAGCACGGCGTCGGAGTCGTCTGGTGGGGGGAGGTGGTAGGAGGAAGTATAGCGCGCGGTTATAATATTATTATTGTCGTTGTAGTCTGGGCGCGGTCGTGATGGTGCCGTCGAGAGTGAGATAGACGCAGAAAAATATACCCGAGCATGGCTGTAGGTATGCGTACGTACTGCGGTCAAATAATAATGAAAAGAACGACCGCGCGCGTGGCGGCGGCCGGAGGAATTCCACGCCCGAATCTGGAATAAACTCGTCTATCCCGTCTCGGCGTTTTTTATTCATATTAGCGTGCCGGATTTATAATAATAATTCCTGGTGAAGGCTAATAACTAAAAAAGGCTAATAACGGCCGTTGGAAAAAAAAATACTTTCGACTCGTTCGTCATTGTCTTTGCGTGCGCGCCGATGTTTTGTTTTTTTTTTCCGCCACATAATATTATTATCAATTGTTATTATCATATTATAGTATTGCGACGCGTTTGGGTTCCGCGGCCTGCGGTTCTCTGCGTCACAACACTACATTATTAGATGTTATAATTATAATTATTCTTAGATTATTAGTTATTTTATATCGACATCGATGCGAAGGCCATCTGGTCCGTCTTTTTTAAGCACACAAATTCTAATGGTTTTTTTTTTATCATTCGAGAAGAATCCATATCCGGTCTATTCATTTCATTAAGAACATTTCAATATGAGTCAAATAAAATTAAGCAATAGGTACACAACATCAATCGACCCATTGATGATACCGCCGTGTCGTCATCATTCTCTCGCACTAGTTACCATTATAATTTTTTCTATTCAAATCAACATATAACACTATTTTTTTTTTTATGGTTGACCTTTTTTTTTTGGCTGTGTTAATTAAACACATAAAAAATAACGGTTTTTTCAAATGAAAATGAAGCGTCTCGACTCCTCAAGAAATCCCAAGACGATCACTCTTTCGAGAACCTTGCACACAGTAACAACTACGCTCCACCAACTTCTGAAAATCTCTCTTGAATAGCTAGCTCCGACTTTTATCAGGTATAATTACTCGTGTTTGATTTATTTATTAATTAATTTTATAATTGAACCTTTTGTTTTTCTTATTTAAAGATTAGCATTTTTTATCTGAGTGCACACAGGTGCAAAGTGTTAATTAATTAAATTTTAACTGCCGTCCAACGACTCCAGGATCACGTGAGGATATCTAAAAGTATACACCTTAGCGTTCCAATACCGTGGGCAGGTAAAATAATTATATTTTTCTCTATTTATTGATCTCGTCACCCCATTCTCGGATTTACGACTCCGAATCCCCTTCAAACATTAGAAGGAAGGTAGTAATATAATTAGTAGGTTGAACTTGTATTATGTCTAAAAATAAATCATTCTTTGTAGTACCAAAAACTAGATCAATTACTTTATATTATATAGGTACATTTTTATATCTACTCCTTTATATTTTATTCTTTGTAGGTACTTCTACGTAATATCCTATCATTTTAAATATTTTTGTCTTCATCACTATACTTAGTGTCTTAGTATCTCACCCTACCACAACTTTATATTTTGCCCCCTAACACTTTTACCCCCCCGTTTATTTTTTTCTATTTTTTGTATTACTACATAATTATAATGTGGCCTGATGATAATACCTTTTGAAAAAATACTTATCATATGTTGTATTTACATTGATATTTTGTTATATTTTTGTATTAATAATTTACAAGTTATGCTATGTTGGTAACTAAACATTAATTTTTATATTTATGGGTCTACAATATAGCCACTCCTTTAAAGGTAGTATTAAAATTGGAACAAGGGAGAGGGGAAATTTAATGTGTACCTACACAGGTGATCTATTTAAGTAGATACACTCATTATCTCGGAAAGTATTAACTTTTTTAATAATTTGTTTTCTAGAATATTAAGATACAATCAGTTCTACAATTTTATATTCATGTTATTTTTGGGAATAAAACTACTACCTATTTTTGATTTTCAAAAGGTAACCTGTTTTAAAAAGTAAATAAATTGATAGAGTATAAGTTAAAATACATTTTAGTGTTAACATTTTTTATTTATGTTAAGCTGTTGACAAAATATTCTACTTTTAAGTTTGGGTAGTGGTGTAGCTAAAACTTAGAAAAAATACCTCTCTAAAGTAACTTTAAAAAAGCCCCCGTTTACCCCTTAGAAAAAGTGCTACACCAGTAAATCTAAGTAAAATTATTGGTAGAAAAACTGTGCACAGATAAAAAACAAAAACATCTTTGTAAACCCATAAGCATCTCTCCACTCAGAATCTAAAATATACAACATTGTAAAACCAATACGTTCTTCGCTACACAAAGAATCTAAAAAAATAAAACAGCCTAGAAAATGGTATTGTGTATAAGTTTAAATTACCTGTATAATTTTAAATTCTGAGTGTAGCAAAAAATGTATAGGTTTTACAAAGATAATTTTTTTTTAAATTTTTATTATACTGTATACAAAGATTCTACCAATAATCTTAATTATCAAGTATAGCACTTTTTCTGAAAGGGAATTTTCTTAGGGTAGAACTTTAGAAGGATCATTTTTTGATTTTCCGAGGAGTTTTTCATTAAATGGAAAAAACGAGAAACGTACGAAATGTTGGTATTAGTAAAAAATATTCTGGCATATTTTTTTCCTGTGAACAACTTTTCTATCAAAAACTTGCTCCAATGTATAGACTATAACACCTTTTCAGAAAAGTAATTGTTTCTTGTTGCTGTATTGGGGAGGTCATTTTTTGAAATAATTGGGAAAAACCAAAAGAAAATCATAGGTGAAACGGCAAATATTTACGGCACGCCGCGGGGTTACCATCTTCATTGTGTTATTTAAGCTATATATCAGAAATATTACTTCAATTGAAAAATGACAAGAGATTAATTTTGTTCCTATTAATATTTCACTACTGACAGAGTAAGTTATTTTTCGATATCAAAAGTAATTTTCGTAATAATTGGGAAAAAACAAAAAATTAAAATCAATTAATATTTACAACGTAGCCTTCCGGTTTAATTATTTTAATATGTTCGACTTATTTTTTCTACCAGAAATATTACTCTAATCGAAAAATGACATGAGATCGATTTTGTTCTTTTTAACACATAGCCACTGACAGAGACAGTTTTTTTTTTTTTAATCTCTAGAGTATTTTCATAATAATTGAGAAAAAGAAGAACTATACAATTTTTTTTTCAAATTACGGCACAACGATTTCATTATATTAAATTTGTACGGCTTATGTTTTCTACCATATATACTGATCCAATAGATAAACGTCCAAAAGATCTCTTTGTTATTGAATTTTTAATCTAGTCCAGAAGTAAGTATACCAAAAAAAAAAAAAAAAAAAATTAAAAATAATGGGAAACTTTACGACAATAATGCTTTTATTATTTTCAATTTTGTTTTTTCGTTGTAATGCATGTTTAAATATTCGTACAGACTTAAAATGTATACTTACTTTTAGCCGTTGTAAAACTTTCATAATATTAGAGTTATTTTTGAACTATTAATAGACATTTTAATTTTAATTTTGTGATCTTTTTTGATGTATAACATCAAAAAAGATTATGTAAATGAGTTCAAATTTGAAAATACTTTTTTAAAATATGGTTTTTATCAACCCTGCTATACATATCCTGAATTCACCTAATAAATTATTTATGTCCCTATAAAGCTTGTCACACATTGGATCGGAACGGAACTGTCCAATTGGATCGGACCGGAATGGAACCGAATTGTTTGTCGACAATATTTTGACGGATTCCGAAGCATTCCGATCGCAAACGCACATGCGCACTGATACAAATATACGTGTTAACTTTTGTTTATCATCGTTTTGTGGTTTGTAGTTGTGTATACAATTAAAGGTCTACAACAATAAACTTTTTTATTATAAACGTTTTAATATTTTATCGATAAAAAGAACTTTGACACAAACAATTAAAATATGTCAAATGAAAAAATTATACGTGAAGTGCAGAAATATTCATATTTATATGACACGTCATAAATACTATTATGACTCCGTTATGAAAGAAAATGCCTGGGAAGAAATTTCAGAGACCTCGAATATCAATATGAACAAATATTTGTAATTTGTGTTTATTTGAACTGTTTGGACTTTATACTCAAGATATAAATATAAGGTTAAAGGTATACGATCGTAAACTTATCGGATGATTACCGATTGCCGAACTGTTATCTAAATTGTATAGTTATATATAGTTTAGGTACTTGTATGTTATATTATAGTTAATTTTGTACATCATTAAATAATTTTTCATAAAACGTACAACTTAAAATTACGACGATTTGAAAAAACCGTTATTTTTTGTGTTTAAATAACACAGCCAAAAAAATATGTCAACCATAAAAAAAAAATAGTGTTATATGTTGATTTGAATAGAAAAAATTATAATGGTAACTAGTGCGAGAGAATGATGACGACACGGCGGTATCATCAATGGGTCGATTGATGTTGTGTACCTATTGCTTAATTTTATTTGACTCATATTTAAATGTTCTTAATGAAATGAATAGATCGGATATGGATTCTTCTCGAATGATGAAAAAAAAACTATTAGAATTTGTGTCGATATAAAATAACTTATAATCCAATTGTAAGAATAAGATAATATACAGCAGTATGACTGAGGCGGCAGTGTCTTTAAAAGGCCGCAGCAGATGGCGTGGATTTTTATTATATTTGACACATTTTAAATTACTTTACTTGTAGATAATATTGTATATATCCCTCTCGAATAGCGAACGATCCGTTATTTTTATTAAATTATTTATATTTTGTAAAATACCTAGTACTCGGCTATATTTGAACCTTTTAGTTACATTCTTATAATAATATAAATGATAAATAATTATACATGTATAATCTTATGTTGTGTGAGCATAACATTACAGTGACAGTTACAAAAATTCTATATATATATATATATATCATAAATACTATATGTACTTGCTATCTAATTTTAATTTCTTGACTACGTCATTTTACGACTTTTAGATGGCACATCGATCACGATATTTTTGTACCATTTGTCCCATAGGACTGAATGTTTCGGAATCTCAGATATTAATAACCTCATAATTAAACATAATATAATTGAAATATTATTTAAAAAAATAATAAATAATTTTTGTACATAATGATTTTAGTTTATAAATGTTAATACTAATATTAACTAAACAGGATGTCGAAATATACTTATAAGCTAGACTATACCTACTTATATCGGTGGTCTATTACGAAATGACTAGCCACCTGGATATAATAATACCATATATTATAATATGTATATTGTTTCATTATACTATTATATTATAATATAATGTAAATTATATTATTTGTAATCTTCCGATTATATATTATTATATATTAATCCAAAAATTATTATTACTATTATCCATTTATCCACAAATACAGTAGAAGCCGCTTATTAGGAACACGGATCATTGATTCAATTGCGTTATTGAAACAAAATAACTAGATTTAGACGGAGATGATTTAGCAGTGTTTTGGAACGTGCCTTTCTATCATTTGTATGCAAAACGTTGCGCGTAAATAGAATGTAAATGATTTTTTAATAATATTAAAAAACCACAGTTTTGAACAAATTACAATTAAAAGTGATAGAATGCACGTCTAAATGCATTCGTTGTTTGCTTCTATCTTTTCAAAAGAAAAACGAAGAGGATAGGACATCTTTTGCTACCAGAGTGAGCATTTAACACATAGTCCATCTTTTCACTAAAATCACAGTGGCACTATCAGGGAGGCACCAATTGGCTACTGTTTGCTTTTGTACCATGTTTTCGACATTAGTATTCTACTACTTCTAGAGGTATCCTCAGGGTTATGTACAATCAATCGCGTAGGAAAAACTGGTCCTATCACGCGTAATAGTCATTTGGTTAATATTTAAATATCAGATGATGGAATGTTTCGTTCCATCCTTTCCAATATTATGCGGGATGGACCGGCACGTTCAAAAACTCTACCAAATCATGTCCGTCTAAACGCTGCTAATGTCTAAAGACGGACCAGCCGTATATTAAAAAAATTGAAAATTAATTGGATTATTAAATCAACACATCAGTTAGTTGAAATAATTAGAGTCTATATTAGAGGTACTACTATTTTACTGCGGTACTATATTATCTTATCTTTACGTATCGATACTGAATTCCACTTGTCCAATTAATTTCGTTTATTTTTACTACTTATCGTAAGTACAGTACCTATTAAGCTCTTTACTGTTATTTTTTTTAGTTCAGCTTCAGTATGCGTACATAAAGAGATGTTTGGTATTCCGGTGTTTGAGCAACATTATTCTTATGAAAGCATTGTCATCAAGTTACTCGACGGAAAAAACAGACATCAATAGATACATATTTTATATAACAAATAAAATAGTACATTTATTTTTAGAAACAATCGGTAAATTGACGCACTTTATCTTGGTCCAAAAGTGATCCTAATAAACGGCTTCTACTGTATCTAATTTGTCCGATCCGTCCGTTATCGAATTATCGTTTTTGTCGCACACGCACGACAGTTATATTACTTCACATACATTTGTTTTTATTTCTCGCCGAATTATCGCATCGGACGTATCTTACGGATGCGGCGTAAAACAAACGTAGCGATTGTGCGGTGACACTATCTGCAGACGGTCATAACGCTGCAGTTATATCGTTTACTAATCGGTCGTAAACAAGCACAAAGTCGATTTCACAGATAAAACGATAGGAAAATTATTATTGCCTGGGTTATTCCAGGCGTTGTCGCGAATGGAGCTGGTGCGGGATGGAAGGGATACGGTGATGACTGCTCTCAACAATGTGCGACGTCCGTCGCCACAAACGCACGTTATTATTATTTTGGTAACAGTCAGCGCGGTATGATATTGGCCGCTGTCGAATCAGTTTTCCCCCGGTCCGCGCCCGCTGTCAATTTGCGCGGTCGTTGTCGGCGGCGGTGATTGTGGCGGGGACTGGTGGCCGTTTACGCTCTTCGCGGTGCCTTTCCAAATGCTGACGCCGTTCATTTTATTCGAGACCGCGGAACGAACGACAACTATGCTTGTTCGTACATGCCGTATTTTTTTTCTCAATTCGGTTTCCTGCTACATAGATAATTTATGTATCGCTAATAACGTGTACGGACGGCGTCCCGGCGGTAATTTTGTCGTTTGGTTGCTGGCGCACCGAACTAGGTAAGTACTATGCAAGTGTCTCGACGTTCCGAGGTACCTACTCGTCCCGGGCGGCGCGCACGCGGTTTGTATTTTTGTCACGATTGTATATTTGTGCGACCAGCTTCTACGTATGTTTCCGTATCTTTCGATACGTATGTCGCCCGGCATTTTGCCTGTGCTATTGTTGTGCGTAATTGTCCGTGGCCCGTCAACGAACGCGGCCCGGCCCCTTCCCCGGTCGGTGACCCTAAAGCAGTCCTGCGAAGCCGGCGTGAGGTTGCCCGTGATGTGCCTATACGATATCATATTCGTAACTGTAATCGTTCGATACCTATCCGTTACGGACAATAGTGTAAATCTAATCGAATAACTGGAAAATGGTATTTATTCCAATAGATGCACGTTGGTTTTTTTTTTTCTGAACTTGTGCGATCGGCTGCGGCTGGATTATTTCCGTGTCTTTTGTACATACATATTTTGACGGTGTTAGTTTTGCGTGGCCCGTCAACGTACGGACTTGGCTCCTGACCTGACCAAGGTGTCTATAATTCATGAAATGATACTGAAGAACCAGGTACCTACTTATTAATATTTGTTTAAAAAAAAAAAAAAACAAATTACGAACAATTTTCCGTCCGGTAAAATACGTATCTATCAAATAATATTTGTATTGACCAAAGAAAATACAAATTACGTGGTGGTAAGTACGATCATTAGTTTCATAACGGTATACTACCTAATAATTGATAACACAAAAAAAAACAAATACATATCATATTCTAGAAAATATTGTAACATTTTAATATTATATTTTGTTAAATATTTGTTGGATATTTTTAAAATGTGTACAACTTTATTTGAACCTGTAAACATTGGTCAAATGTTTGACAAATGTCGTTTGAACAAGATCATATGTTATTCAACAAACAGTTGGATACAAAATTTGGCCAATTATTAGTCGTACTATTCGGCCAATTATTAAAATTTAAAATATTTTAAAATTAATTGCCAGAAAACATTGTAAAATTTAAAATGTGTCTTGGTCAAATTTATGCTAGTTTTTTTTTTTTAAAATTGTACATTGTTTTTACACAATTTTATTTGCACTTGCAAAAATCATTCACATGTCTAAAAAACGTCAAAATCATGTTTTTCAATAAACTATTAAACATAACATTTGTCGTGTTTTATTTAATAATAATTTGGTTAAAACACATTATTGTAAGAAAAGGTTTTTTATTTAAATATTACGTTAATGATAAATCGACATGTTGTACGGACTACAGAGACGAGAGAGTAACTAACATAGAATAATATTACTTAACCTAACAAGTAACACGATAACAATACTACCACATAACCTAAACGGTTACATTGATAATATTATTTACATAATCAACTATTATCACAACATTTTACAGCATTTATAAACTATATTAATAATAATGTTGTAAAAACAATTACTTTAATAAGTTAAAGATATTAAAATACACGTAAATATCATTAATATTTAGGTTTTTATAATAAAGTAATTATTATAATTAATCTAGTAATTATTATTTATTATTATCATATTATATGGTAATACCTATACTTAACTTAATGTCATATACAGTGAAAACAATATAAACAAATCTGAAGGGACCAAGCGATTTCTTCTGTCGTCATGGAGGGAGAGTTTGAAAAAAAACCAAATTTAAATTATTTACGTATAAATACATTATGTACCTATGTAGTTACTTGCTATGTTATAGGCGCACTACTGTTATCATGCGTATAATGTTATACGTTCCTCGATAATCAAATTATTACGATGGTTAAAGTAGATAAAAGAATATAATCTGGAAACTTTGGCTAAATTATTGTAAAAAGCTTACGGCTTGAAGTAAAACTGGAACGTCTTTGGCGAGTGTCCGCTATATCGTTGGTGAGTTTTCGCCGTTTTCTCACGGTTTTTTCCTTCTAAAACGCTTTGAAAAACCTTTTAAATATATTTTAATAAATTCTGCGACTCCCGAACTTACGGTTTTCGTTTTCCGGAAATATTTTCCAAAAAAGTGCTTCGCTTCGTCCAGCCGGCTCTTGTCAGACACCGTCGCTCACCGTGATCGGTCATTGCGTCGTGATGTATTCGTATCCGCTCTGACATAGAGCGGTAAGGTAATATTGTCGCTGTGGTATTATGGTAATAGGTACTATACTATACTACGGCTCGCCGTTTTCGGCGTTATTTTCGTCAATCTCCTTCGGCTGAACAGCCGTTTTAAAAGATGTAAAGAGAAAGACGAACTATACTAAACATTTTTACACCAAGCTGGGTTTTATTAGAAATTAAAATGTCTGTTACAAACCAACTATATGAATGTATGATACGTTCAAACATGTCACAAAATAGGTGTTTTGAAAGTTTTAAAATTAAAAAGAGAAAAATAAATATATTCAGTTATTAGCACTCTGTAGATAATATTGTATATTTTATTAATTATATAAAATACCAAAATCGTCAGCATTCAATACTAATATTTTGCCGACACCGTCGCCGCCGTTAGGTCCGCAGCCGCTACCACTACGTTCGCCCCCACCTTCACCACCATCGTATCTTAAAATTTCTTGAATTAAATTATAATAATTAATATTATTTATAATCAAAAAAAAATAAATATATATATACATATAATGAATTGGAAATTTACTTACTACATTGGCGGGCCAGGTAACCCGTATTTTTGCATCGGGAAAATCCTGTAAATTATAATAAAAAGATATTTTAAAATATAGGTACAGCGTCCACGTTTTCTTTATGTGTGACTGATAGCAGAAAAATGCACAGTCGCTTATTCGTCAATGTTATACTGTAACTTACTACGGCGTCTTTGAAACCTCGAAAGGTCCTGTACCTTCTCCGATCACGGTGCCATTTGGCGTCCCGATGTGAGCGGGGAAAAATCGTGCCTACAACCATATAATGGCTATAATTTGAAGTACAATACGCCTATAAGTATGTGTGTGCACGGCGGATGGTACCAAAAGCAAGAAAACTATGTAACGAATTTTTTAACGATCGCTATTCGAATAGTTTTCAATTTTATTACGTTTTATAATGATTTATATGACCGGTGTAATACAGTGGACGCCGCTTATAAGACTCACTTTGGGACCAGCACAAAGTGAGTCTTATAACCGAATGAATATTATAGGCAAAGTTGGAAACAAAAAACAAAATATGTACATATATATGAATTTTTTACGACATATTTTGTTTTATTTTAATCTACTTAAATACATACATATTATATATTATTTATTATTTATTAGTTGGTTTTTCGGTTTTTTGCTATGTCGAATTCAGATTCAGATGAAGAAAACATCATTGATTATTATCAATACCGAAAGCTACGCAGAATACAGAGGGAGCATTTGGTTCATCCATACATAAGAGAAAATGCGAACTTAAGGCTATTTGTAGCAGCACAAGAACTATCTCGGACAGATAAAAAGTTTATTGCTTTTTACAGAAAGTCGATAGAAACTTATCAGGTATTAGCAATGATGGTTGGCCCTTTTCTGAAGAAAATAAACACAAATATGAGGGAATGTGTGCCTGCCGGTGAAAAAATATTTATCACATTGCGGTAAGTTATTTTTAATTTTATTCAACAAAATATTTCAAATTCTTAGATATTAAAAAAAAAATAAGTAACCAAATCAATTTTTTTTAAATATACAATTAGAGAAACGATTTTTACATTTTTTTTTTTTTTTAAATACAATTTATATATCTCAATCTTATGGAACCTGTGAAAAATTGTAAAAGTCTGTTGTTTGCGATATGTGTAAAATTTGAGAGGAATCAGATACTGATGGGATCATTGTGTGGAATGTTGATGCCTGTGGCTGGTACTGCGGAGTTGATATATCGTCAATAATGTTGAAAACTCGTCGCTTGAATAATTTAATTTGGGAATCACTTAGATCTTCCAATTCTGGTATTAGACTGAGTAAAAACATTTTGATACCCTGTTGCCTATACATTTTTTGAGAGCTATTCTCTGCCTCATTCATCGGCCGTTATCCGCTGTGTCGATAAATATTAAAATAACTCACGTTTACGGCAATCGTATATATACATTGAAGCTATTAAAACTCTTCAACGGGGAAATAATTAGAGGCAACAAATACAAAATTAGCACCAAATATACTCTCACTAGTTTATAAACCGTTGGATACAAAAAATACGAAAAACGAACCAATTAAATCCAAAGAATTGGAGAAAAAATGCAGGAGCGATGTAATTATAAAACGAAAGAGGTCTAACCCATACGACTCGTAAAGACTACCTATCTAATTAAATTTAAATTAATAATTCGTAATTGTATATGAGTCTTTCATGTTTAATTGTAAATAAATTCGATAGGTATTCTAGGTTGTATAGTTTTTGGAGCATTTTTCCTGGACTATCGTGATCTTAAGTATTTGAAGTACACTGTATTTTTAAAAAAAAAAAATTTTATTTTATTTTCCGTGTGTCACTTGACATGACTATTTCTACGCTCTGTATCTTACAATGTTATTTTGCTCAGTGTTATTTTTTTTTCTGAAATTCAATTATGTATTGTACTCAGACTCTCCAAAGGACATTTAGGACATTTAGTGGTCTTCTTTTCTTTAGCAAGAATTAAATTGTTTACGTAAACACGGTGAGTGCCAAAATTCTGTGCCTATTCTCATTTGGCTAGCCTCCCCGTTTTGTACTTTAAGGAGCCAACCATCATTTAACAGCCTGTCCAAACTCACGCGAACATTCGCCGAAATTTACCCTTTGTGCCACTAATTATCCTAACAACTATAAGGTCTGCACTGTGTACAAAGATCTTCACCAACATAAGTATCTAGTTAAAAACCAAAATAATAATGCATTTATAATTAATCCTAGTTCTAAGTAAATGTATGTACAAGAAATTCATTATATAAATAATAAACCCATACAATAAACCCATTACAAGATAGCTCACCTAATAGCCATTCTCTTAATACAACATATACTCAAGCCGCGTACTACGATTGTGATCATTAGAACTGCATTGACTCCTCTTCATCTGATATTCATAAATTAATGACTAGCTTTCTTGATACATTTAAAGCATTCATACATCCTTTGTTAGCCGTTCTCACTAAAATGGTATCCAGTTTAGTTGATAAAAAAAAAAACAAATATATCTTCATTCTGTAATAATAATATAAGTATTTTTGTAAATAATTTCTAATGATGTTTTAACACTATTCCTACCGACACTTCACGTATACCTATTTTACCGCGGCCGGTCAAATGACCGGTCTTTCACAACTCATATTTTTCAATATTGAATGCAGACCAATAGCCAGCTTACCAGTATAAAAATATACTTTCTTTTATTCAATAGTACATAATCTACATTTTATTCTTTTTCGTCGCATTTTTTACAAATGGGCTTCTCAACTATACATTTTCCACATACGTACTTTTTACATTTTAGACAAATTTTGTTCATCTTATTATCTTTACAATACCTTATCTGACATGTTTTCCGTCGACGGGAACCTGTACTTGTATTTTCGATGGGTATTGGTTGATTTTCTTTGCCGCGCTCTTGTTGGTATTCGATGGTAAGTTCTTTTGCCAATTGGAATAGAAATTCTTATCTTGCAATTTTCCTCCCGTAGTTTCTTTATATAACACCCATGCATTTATCCCGGCTAAATCTAAGATATTAAAAAATACTTGCAAAGGCCATCTCCGAGATTTAGATTTTACCGAATAATTTCTGGCCATTTGATCGGTTACATCTACATCATTATCAATAATCACAGAAAATGCCGTCCTAACTTCGCCGTTTATACGTTTACTGTACCCACTCGAGCCTGATGCTTCCCTAAAAATATTATGACGAAGTGCTCTTCCAGGATTAGAACCTATTTTTACTTCCTGTCAAACAGTTCTGTCCATCGCAATTTTGCTTGCCTCTTCCTCATTCTTACTATCGGAACTAACTAAAAATCTCCTTCTCTTTCGTCGTTTACGTACGTTCGAAATATTCTCATCAGTGTTCGAGTCGGTTTCAAGTGGATCATAATTTTCCGTATTGTCATTTTCCATATCCAGAATTTCCTGATCATCTCCAGAACATTCTGCATCGATATCATTTATTCTCTCTAATAATATATTCGCACTTCTCAAACGTCTTGACATTTTGGGGTAAATATTCAACAAAGAAAATAAAACTAAAATATGAAAATATAAATCAAAATAGATAAAAAAATGAATAAAAGATGTGATAAAATGTGAAACTTACTGTGAGGTATTGTTAGTCTTGTTCATTATTTTGAAAATTGCCCTTATAATACGTAATACGATATAAAATATTACAAAATAATAATAAAAGACTGACAAGACTATACTGGTTTGAATTCGTGAGAAGACGTCTGTAAAGCAAATAAACACCGCTAACCCTATAGTCGAGCGAGAACTGTAAATACGTGGAAGTGCCGTAAACCATTTCCTGGAAGGAACTTCTCGAATAAAATCGTGCCACAACTACATTACCTTTCGTTTGTAACGACTTTATAGTTTTGGCATTGAGTCTTAGAGAGAAACTATTACAAAAATGTATAAATCGTACTACCGGTCAAATGACCGGTCGTGACAGGTAAGACTACAAATATTTCTCAGAAAAAAAATAAGTGAATATTGAAAAATGTATCATACATATATATGAGGAAAATTCGTAAAGTTTAAAGGCGATTCAATTACGTTGAATGTAGGAAATTCCAATTGAAAATTTAAAAACGGTCATCTGACCGGTCCTGGTAGGAATAGTGTTAATAAAAATTGTATAGTCTTATCAAACACTTCAGGAACGTCACAGTATTGTATGAACTCTTCTTCAATTGCTGAAACTAATGTGAAAACTGTATAATTTGGATGTATCAAGAATCCTTTAGACTTCAAGTTCGTTAAACCTGCCTCTGATCTTGTATCAGATCCTTAAATAGTAAAATAATATTGAAAAAAAGGTAAATAATACAATTAATACACCAAGAAATAGAAAATATTCTAATTTTATCATAAATCAAAAATTAAATATACCCTTTAAAGTAGAAAGACAATTCAAACATTTCTTTTAAGAAATATTTGACGGCACATAAAACCATATATATAATATATAATACATTCTTTGGCTGTAGCATCTTGAATTTCATGTTAAGATCTGGTATATTATTTTATTTATTAATTATTTTTTTTAGTCTTGTGGAATCAGGAATAAAGTAAGCATTACACCACCATTAATTAAAGAAGGAGTAAGGGAGACGTGGGGGTATAGCCCCTCCACTTTACAATGAGGTATAAAAAGTGACGAAGATGCTTATTTTGTATAAGTAAACAGTGTACCCTTTCTTAAGTTTTCCTAATTCTAACACTGTTGAGTAACGTGTGTCCAAAGTATGCACGGTAAACTTGTACCGCCTACATCGCCTTATCAATCCACCTTTAAAGTGATAATAACGGGTATATTATTATAATTAGAACCATACATTCTCATTCGGCATTCCAATTCAGCACGTGTCTTTGTAACGGGATATTTTTACCCACCAAACATATTTACCTCTCCCCCCCGATAAATTTAAGAGGTTAAATATATTCTTGCAAATTTTTCCCCTTACCAGTAAATATATATTGTATTTTCTAGTGGGGGCAACACGATAAAAATGGCCAATAATAATATACACTGAAGGAGTAAGTATCTAACGAAACTGTGGCCAAGGGTACCGGCTATAGTAAATTTCTTGGTCGGTTCTCGGTGGTTTAAAAAATAACCCGGGGAGTCTACTTTCCTATTTGGGCTTTTTATAAAGTACAGGCTTCATCGTGGCATTAGATATTAGTAATGCCGTGGATTTATTCCGTTCCTACCGTTGGGTCGCAGCGTTGGATACCCACTTACCTCTGGCAACGGAGATTGTGTTATCACGCGCGTATCGGTAGACTCCCGGTTGCCTTTGGTACGGACTGATAATCTGCTTCATCGGTTGCCGGGGGTCGAGAAATGTCTTACTTTTCGAATTTATAACATAAAAAGTAGTCTGTGTGGTCTTCGGAGTCCCAGCGCCGAACGGAGACCCGGATGTCAGCCACGGTTTCATACTGTGTAGTCGGTGCCTTGCGGTTGGATTCGTACGGGCCTTATATCTTTTTTTTTTTTCTGTGTGTGAACCACTGCGCTACAGAAGGGGAAACTACACCTCGTCCTTCCCCCTTAATCCGTATTGTTTATTTGTTTAAATAAATAATACATCTAACCGTGGATGGGTGGTCGGTAGGTGTCCCACCTGCCAGACCCTTACAATAAACAAGCAGAACCAACAACGAAAAAAAAAAACAACACAATAAATAACGGATGACATGATTAACAACGATAAATAAATAAACCGCCATCCTGGACTCCCCGTTCAGGTTCCTCCTTGGTCGGCTTCCTCAATTAAGTTCGTGCTGCTGAATGTTTTATAATGTTGTCAGGCTTCTTGCCTGCCTGTAGTAACCTCTGGTGACGGGTAGCTGATACCTGTCACCATCGGCCACCCGCCCTCCCAGTGCCACGGACGGTTTTGGGCGTGTCTCCGGAGTCTATGATAATCGTGGTACTGTCCTTATTTATGACAGTTGCTGGCATCCTGCTCGGCGAGCTCCTTGATCTTAGAACTCCACTCTCTACGCAGTCCTATCATCTTCCTCCTTAATGAGCAGGACTTTGTCTACAAATTGCGCTACCGGTGACCAGACGGCCTTCCCATCAAGCATTTTGCAGACTATGGTGTACGGCTCCATGGTTACCCCGAGGGAAACCTCTAGTTCTCTTCTGTTCCACCGCCATCACTGAAAATTTTATGCGCTGCGTCATACTCATCCACCCCGCAGTCCACGCAGACAGGGCTCAGGCGCTTTTTGAACCTGTAGAGGTACTGACCGAAACACCGTGCCCGGTCTTCATCTGGGTCTGGTGAAAATTACAATTCCCAAACTATCTAGTCGTCCAATGCTTGACATCGCCAATCAACCTCCTAGTCCATCTTCCTTTGTCTGAACTATTCCACTCTACCTGTCAAACGGCGAATGTGGCGTCACGCTCCGCGGCCTTGTCCGCCGCCGTTTCATTCTTTTTCGTGGTGCACCTTCCTGGCTTTCTCTGGTTCTCCCTGGCAGCAAGATAGGCGGGGATCAGACCGTCCACTACCAATGCAGCATCTGTAGAGACCATCCTGGACGCCATAGCGGTTTTAAATGTTGCCTTCCTTTGCGGCTCTTCAAGTGTCTTCCCATTATTTCTATGTGCCAACATGCCAGTCCAGTTCAGGGCGGTGGCGTACAATAGTTGGTTTGAAACCACTGTTGGTAAGAGCTTCCTCGTCCTTTTTCGCAAGCCCTCGACATTCGGAAGAATCCTTCAAATCGCGTTGAGCGTATTCCTGGCTTTCACGGTAACCTTCAGAATATACTCCCTGTAGCTAAGTCTGCGGCATAGCTCCAACCCCAGATAGCAAATACTGTCCTTCGGTTGTACCGTTACCCATCCACCAGGAACGAAGGTGCTACATACACTCTATTGATGGTGAGCATGACGGCTTCTGTTTATGCGCGCCCACGTTAGCCCGTTTGCGTGCATCCATTCCGAGACCGCGTCGAGTGCCCGGTTTGCCGCAGCCTCCAGCAACTTGTTGTGGCCCGACACTACGACCGCCACTTTGTCTCCAATAGCGATTAACCCAGCCGAGGAATGGCCGGGGTTTTGTCTTCCAGATCAATTCCCAGGAGATCATTGTACATGATATTCCAAGCAGGGGTCTGATCACCGACCCTTGCGGAACGTCCCAACTCATGGCTCTGTACTGGTTCTTACAATATGTCAGCGACCGGTCACACATAATACGCGCCAGGTATCCGGGGACCTGCTTCATGTCCATCGCG
>CABPRJ010001501.1:0-31730 GCA_902439185.1 Cinara cedri
ATGATGTACACTTTAGTTCACGTTTAGAATAAAAGGTTACCTTTACGTTTGATGATGCGCAATGTGTTCACGGTCTATTAATTTTTTTTTTTTTTATGCACCTTTCAGCAAAAAGCTATTCGATGTTTTGAGGTATATTTGTTTTGTAAGCATATGAATACCGTTTAAAATGTTATATTTTTTGTAAGATACGCTGTGGGGCTAGTTTAGATTATTTTTTGATGTTGTACAATGAGTTCATATACAATCATATTTAATTTTTGTTCTGTGCGATATGTATTACAATTTCTTGGATCTGTTGTTTTTTTTTATTTGAGGAAAATTAACCTTATAACCTGTCTTTATTTCACAAATGACGTTTGGACTAAAAGGTAAACATTACTTTTGATGATGTACAATGTGTTCACGATCTTTCTACATTTTTTTTTTTCTAATGCACCTTTCAGTAAAAGGCTGTACAATTATATGAGGTGTATTCGCTTTGTAAGCATATGTATACATTTTTAAATTTTATATTTTTTGTAAGATACGCTGTGTGGTTAGTTTAAATTTTTAAAGATGATGAACAATGTTTTCATATGCGATATTATTATTTTTTTTGTTCTGTACGATATGCACTACAGTGGCTTGGTTCTGTTATATTTGTATAGGTATTTGGAAATAAACCTTTTAACCTGTAATTATAACACAATTCCCGTTTGAAATAAAAGGTTAACTTTACTTTTGATGACGCGCAATGTGTTCACGATCTTTCTTTTTTTTTTTTTTTTTTTTTTTTATTCACCTTTTGGCAACAAGCTATACATTAGTATGAGGTATATTCTCTTTGTAAGCATATGTATACATTTTAAAATGTTATATTTTTTGTAAGATACGCTGTGTGGTTAGTTTAAATTTTTAAAGATGATGAACAATGTGTTCATATGCGATATTATTATTTTTTTTGTTCTGTACGATATGCACTACAGTGGCTTGGTTCTGTTTTTTTTTTATAGGTATTTGGAAAAGAAACCTTTTAACCTTTCATATTTTGACAGTTCACGTTTAGAATAAAAGGTTAACTTTACTTTTGATGATGCGCAATATGTTCGCGATCTTTCTATATTTTTTCTTTGTTACGCATACTTCAACAGAAAGGTATACTATGATATGAGGAATTTTGGCTTTGTAAGCATATGTATACATCTTAAAATGTTACGTTACGGGCCAGAAACGCTGTGCTTCTAGTTTAAATTTGTTGTCGATGATGAACAAGATGTTCATAAACAATCTTATTTAAATTTTGTTTTGTGCGATATGCACTTCAGTATATTTGTTCTGTTAGTTTATTAGAATTTAGAGAAATATTAAAGATTTAAAATGTTATTTTTTCACAATTCACGCTTCGAATATATGGTTAATTTTATTTTCGATGATGCGCAATGTGTTCATAATGTATTTATTTTTATTTTTTGTTGTGCTCGTTTAATAAGAATAGTACTCTTTTTTTTGAAGCATATACGCATTGTAATCAAATGAGATCCATTTTTTACCGTATTTTTTCTCTTTTTAAATGTTGTGAAGAAAGATTAACTTTTATAATTGATGATGCACGATGAGTTCATAAACAATCATAATTATTTATTTTTCTTCTGTGCGATATGCTGTACAGTTTTTATGCTTTATTAGTTGTTTATAATTATGAGCAAACGAAACCTTTTAACCTGTTATATGTTTGTTATTCACGCTTCGGATATAGGGTATTTTTAACTTTCGAAGTTTCGCAATGTGTTCATAATGTATCTATTTTATTTTTTGTTGTGCGCGTTTTATGGATAATAATACTCTTTGTTTTGAAGCATATTCACATTGTACGCAAATGATACCATTTTAAACCGTTTTAGTTTGCATGAACACAGTGCGTATCATCAAAAATAAAAATGTACTTTCGGCGCATAGCGCTTATGTTGAAAAATAGATCTTTGAAATTTATTTTTTCCTTAGTGCGATAGAAAAAAAAAATTAACCTTAGCGCATATCGCGCTAAGTCAAAAATTAATATAGATAGACTACAAACATAGTGCGCAATATGAAAAAAAAATAAATTTATTTTCAGCGCACAACAAGAATTAGACATAATTACAGACACAACATAGAATAGTTAGAAATTCCCCTCTTGCGCACTATGCGAATAAACTAACAATACAAAAAAGTACCTAATGTGCATGGTGCACTTGATGAAAAATAAACATTTACCTTAAGAGCACAGCAAACACGACACACAGCGCCTTTGGCACTTCTTTAAATTTATAGAAGTACATAAGGCGTCCAAAAAAAAAATAGATAACGTAAAAGTTCGGAATCATAACGAAAATTATTGTGGTTTTACATAAACAAAAGTAGTTAAAAGAATTTTAGACTGCGGAAATTCGGTAAATTTCGTTGTACAAACGACGGGTTATTTAATGAAATCGACAAGTAAGAGAAAAAAAAAAAAAAAATAAAAAAATAATTTTTCAATATGAAAACAAATGTTGCGAAAAACGCAAAAGAATCGTAGATGATGACGGTTAAAGCTCGGTAGGGTGGCGGTGTTCTTGGTGTGCGGGCGGCCGGAAATTCAATCGACAGTTTGAGGTGAAAAAAACCAAACGCTCCCCGCTGGCTCGTATGCCGTTGGATAAAACACACCGCGCGAATCTCTCGACCGCGTCACGCGGCACAACGATCGTTTTAGCGTTATTTTTCGTGACCGACGATACCGCCGTCGCGAAATGCGACATCCCGGCGGGCCGTAAAACGTATCGTACGGTTTCGCGCGGAAGTGGCGAGGTCGGTTGTTTGGCGATAAAACGATACATAGTTATACGCGGGGTTTGACGTAACGTACGCAATATATCATAGCGGCGCTGTACGCCCGGCTGACGGCGGCTGTCGGTGGCGGCGGCGGTGGCGGCGGCGGCGGCGGCGGGAAATCAATACTACTACGCCGCGCGGCTATACGCCCCGCGCGCGTTCATATACCGTACGGTGGCGGGCGGCCGTTTGGTGTCGACGGCGCGCACACTGAACTTGTGCTCAATACGCGGAGAACAGTACGCCGGTGTGCCGGGCGACGATATGACTCTCGCGGTGGCGTCCGCGTGCTCAACCGGTGCAAGGCGACGCGGACGACGACCGCGACCGCGACCGCGACGGCCGCGCAATAACCGCGCGTTGTTATTATTGTTGTTGTCACGAGTTTGGTCACGGTCCAATAACGATTAAAAACCGCGAGCCGTCCCCATCGGAGTTACAATGCCCGCCAAGTATTATTCCGTATACAGTCACCGGTTCACCGTCACCAAGTAAGTGATGCCGCGCTCGACCGCGGCAACGTTATAAAATATTATGAGTATTTCGTTTGTTACGCGAGGGCCGCCCGTGCGTTCCATGTCCGGCCGCGCCGGGCATACCCGCGAGCGCGATCAGACCACCGACTTTGTGGGGCCGGAATCGTAGACTCGCCACAGACCCGGAGGTAACAGCAGCGGATATTGGGTGGTGGGAACGATTGGCGGATTGCCCCCTTAACCCCTTTGGGTTTTCGTCATCTATGTTTATAATTATTACTTACAGCTTAATATACTTATAAGCATACACGGGACGTAGTGAAGGGAAATTGAATCGTACAATTTTGATAACATTTTTTTTCAGATTCTGGGTGTAGCGAAGAATGTATTGATTTTACAAAGATGTTAATTTTTTTTTTTTTTTTGTATACTGCGTACACAAATCTACCAGCAATTTTGCTCCGATTTACAACGATGGCACTTTTTATGAGAGGAAATCTGCCTGGGATACTTTAGGGAGGTCATTTTTGGGTTTTCTTAGGAGTTTTCCCAATAGAGGAAATGAGGTCAATGAGGAACATAGACACAATATTAAACAAATGTTATTAAAGAAAATATATAATGCATAATATATAATTATTTTATCATAATTTAACATACTATGTCAAAACAACACCATCCGTACCCGAACCCTACTCACAATCGTTTTTCGTTAGCAATGTTAATCGTTGCGTACAGATATAGGTACGTTAAATCTCCCCTCTATATACCTTCCATACCTATGTGCGAATTATGTCCGTCTTTTTTTTTTCGTTATTATCAATTAAAATGATAAGAGGTCACGACCGTGTATTGTAATCGTAAATTGAACAGTTTTTTTTTTTATTTATGATTGTAATCAGCGATCATTGGACTATTGGTGTATTATATAGAATTAAATGTTAACAACAGACTGCAGCTGCTATAATTGTGTTGAAGCACAATAGCCAATCATAATAGTTTAATGCTGCAATTTCAGTTTATAAACTGGTGTAGTTTTTCACATCAGACCCGTGCGCAATGGGATTAACCCCCCCCCCCCTCCCACGTTTTCGAAAAATATAATTTTGTTTTTCATTTTGGATCGATTATATTAAATATTTTATAATATCTTATTCGTACCTGTCTGTATAATTTTGCATAACGTCTCAAATGATACACGACCACTATTCAGTATATCGTCACGTTCGTTATCAACAAATGTCAATAGAATTTATGTCAAGAACATACGCGATAATAATATGGATACAAAACACGAGTAGTGCACGGATATAATATTAAAAGTGGTTTGTAATCATAAAAAAATAACGATTGCGGGCTCAGAGTGAAACGTTAGCTGCTGTTACACTAACAAATTGTTAGCACTAACATACGAAAGTTTTTCAAAAAACCACAGCTAGAAAATGATAGCGTAAAAAATTAGGAAAACAGTTCGATTACCCGTGTTACGTATCAATAAACCTACAATGGATAAACAACTTTATTGTACCGATAATGGCGCATAGTGTACTGCTCAGAGGTGAAGATCCTGGCAACTATTAGTGGGTGGCTTAAATATTTTGTAGCATATAAAGCTGTGGGGACTATGCCCCCATGCCCTCACACAATTTTCCAACACTACAATGTGTAACAAAAATACTGCATACTTACCTACTAATAATATATTATAAAATACGAAATACATTCATTTTATAAAAATGAATATTCAAAATACAAAAAACATAATTCGACCAATATTCTAAAAATAAAACCGTTTTTAAGTCAGTAATATTATTTTTATCACTACACTCAATTCTTCGATTTGGTCAGCCACGACAGATTAGAAAGTCTATAGAGCAAGTTATTTATGCAAATAAATACATGGATTAATTTAGATTAAATTATTTCTGAGATTATGTTTTAAAACGTAAAATATTATTTAATAATCAGTAGGTAATCACTATAGGTATCAATTTTGTAAAATATATGTTATGTTCAAAAAGAGTATACATGTATACATATAATTATTTTTAAAAACAGATACATATTATCTTAGGAAGCTTAAAATACATTTGATGGAACTAAGCCCCCAAACCCCCCCCCCCCCTCAAAAAATAAAAGTCATTTTTGTAACAGCCAAACACTTTATCAAACCCATTACGATGTTCGATAAATAATTATTGGTCATTTATGTAACCGGCACACAGTAATCTGAGAACGAAATTTAGGTGGCAAAAATAGGACATTAAAAATGTTCAAAAAATGTATTTTTTTTTTCTAGGATCTCATTAGTAGATAATTACTAGTGTAAATATAAAATTTCAGTTTCATAATATTTTTTAACTGGAGTTATAGCTAAATGAACTAGATAAATTTGGTTTTTCTGTTCTTTTAAAAATAAAAATGCCGATAATTCATTAATTTTTTTGGCTATTTGAAATGTTTAAAATGAAAAAAAAATGAATTACCGAAAAATCGAACCTTATTTGTGTTTTCTTTTCCACAGACTGCAGTACAAATTTTCTCAAGTTTATCTAATAACCAATATATGCATTTTATAAAGGAAGTTCTCAGCTACAAGTATATACAATTTTTTATTGCGTTGCTTTAGACAAATCATATTGTCATAAAAATATAGTGTTTTTGAAATTTTAAATTTTGTATAAACATTTAATTGATTTAATTGTCTGTATACAATTTAATAACACAATATGTACAATTTTTATTTACAAGTGTAAGACTTTTGAGGGGCTAATCATTAAATAAAGTTATATTGGGAAATCCAGTATTTAATTTAAACAGATACGATGATATTTATCAGTAAGATTACGATTAGACATATTATTATGCCTTGCGGTGTTATAAATACACTTATGATGTGCTATGTGCATTCATTTCTACGAGTAACTTTTGAAGTTTCATAGAGATTAGTATTACGTTTTTGTATTGAAACGAAGCAAAATAATTAAATACATATACGTTACCGTTAAGGATTTAAATTAAATAAACAATTTTCAAATTATAATTTTCTTCCAGGCTCTGATAATGTACACAATTTTCTTTCTAAGGATTCGAGCCTGGTTATCAACTCTTTAAAATAGGCCAGAAATAAGAATTATAAAAATATTTGAGAACATTATACACGAAAAAGCTGTAGACAAAACACCAATCTTTTAAATATGTTATTAGTTTCATCTAATCCATATATTTCGTCGCTGAGAAATTCATCAAAAAAAAAAATATATATATAAGTATTTAACAAAAACTAATATTTAATAAAATATTTGTTTAATTTTCAAAAATATTAAAAAAAAAAAAACATTTTTGCAAATGCAACGGGACGCAATAAAAAATTATATATTCTTGTAGCTAAGAACTTCCTTTATAAAATGCATACATTTGGTATAGGGTATAACTTAAGAAAATTTTTACTGCAGTTTAATTTCACGATTTATTTTTTAAAAACACGGACGACGTTTTCTACCAGAAAAAATCATTTAAGTGAAAAATTACAAGATACTTTTTTTTTTTGTCTTTTCGGTTTACTTTCTTACGGTATCATCGCCAAAACTTTTGAGATTTTAAGGAATTTTAATTTTTGAGAGTTTTTTTGCGGTAATTCGGTTATAAATACACGCAAATACTTGAAACTCGGTTATAATACTTATATTAAACTTACCTAGACGTGGTACGATTTTCAAAATCATCGGACGACTTTTTAATTTTTTTACAATGGTACTTTTTTTTATATACTGTAGACCACTTTTATCCTAGAGAACTTGCTCTGACGTATAAGTGTAGCACTTTTTCTGAAATTCAATTTCATCTACTTGGTAAATACATAGGTCATTTTTTGATTTTCGAAACAATATTTAAAATAAAAAAGATTAACCGGGAAAAAATTACGATTTTTTCACGATTTCGTTATTTTAAATAACTACCTACCACGTTTTCTAGCACAAATATAACTCCAATTGAAAAACGACTAGAGACCTTTGTTGTTGAATTATTAATCGTGTGTTTGATGATACAGATTATTTTTTTTTGATTTTTGAATTAATTTTCATAATAATCGGGGAAAAAACGTAGGAATATTAGGTTGAAAAAATACGACATTCCAAATGATGTATTACCGAACTGCACTCAGAAGCGTCTTTTGTCAGCAATGGTTTATCGTTGCTTACAGATATACATAAAATTCCTGTCTATATCTTATCTTCTTAACTTCCCACCTATATAACCTAGGGCAGCTTCTTTTTTTTATGAAAGCCTCCCGACCATAAGCGAGCGCACAGGATATGCCAGGTGTGCCTGGGCACTACCCAAAAATTGTGTGTATACATTTGTTTTTTTTTGTTTTTTGCTATTATGTTGACATATGACAATTGCAGAAGGTATAAGTTTTATATTTTGTACAATTACCATCACTTTATTTTGCCTTATTTTAAAACTATTAGTTCATACATTTCGACCTCACTGCCAATTTCGTTCATATCATTTACGACTGTATAACTGTTATTTATTTATAGACTATAATTATCAATTGATTATTACAAAGAAATTTTTACTTTTAATTTTTTTAGGAGTATGATATTTAATTAGATAGTTCAGTAATTGATACAATTATGAAAACTAATTTAAAGACAGTGAATAGAATTAATTATTATTTTGTATTATTTATTATTGAAAGGTAATCAAAGTTGATTGGGGAGGTGGATTCACCTAATACATTAATTTTTCTCGGGTACGATCTGAACTTAAAGTCTGCGCACGCCTATGCTCCTGGCTCCTTTCAAGAAATCCAGCGCACAAGCCTGTTTTGGACGTTTACAATTAAATTTTAATTATACCCGCACATCGGTGGGTGTTATCAATTTTGTTTACAGTTATTATTGATCAACGGTTCTTATTAATTGTATTGTTGTTGTTATTTAGATGTTTAGTATGCATTGTATCTTTGTTCGTGGTGTTGATTTGTTTGTGGTATTTAATATTTAGAATATTATTTTTGTAGTTAAATTTAAAGGAACTGAAAATACTGTACATTATTAATTGTAAATAGATAATAAAGGCTTTTGAATTATATAAATCCTTAACAGGGGGGTTAACCTCCTCCCAATATTTAAAAGGGATTTTTTCGGTTCATTAAGTGGCGCCGATTATTAACTAGGCTGCCGTTGTGGATAAAGTCTAGTCACGTCTCAGTCAGTATACTAGTCAAAATAAGCATTTTCATAAAACATCACACAGTAAGAGTCCAGCTGAAAATGTTCAAATAGAGTGTTAAAAAAAACGTCGAAAAATAACAATGTAAGGCGTTATAAATATTTGTAAAAATTAAAACCAACAAAATTTGCATATTTTCGTTCAAATTATTGTGACTAGATTTTCAAAACAAATAAATAGAGGGTATAAACTATATAAACCCTATTACCTCTGTGGATTTGAAAATCGCAACCCCGCAGAACTAAGATATATCCGCCACTGGGGATGGGGGGGGAGACAATGCTTCAATAATCCCCTTTATATGACACCTATATACTCGTATAATGAACGTCTATACACATATCATTTACGATTTTTTGTATATCATAATATTCTTTATTTAGTTCGTTTTTATTTTTTATACGCACATAATGCAGTGAAATATTATTTTATCCGTGTATTTTGTAAGCAGAACCAAATACAGATTGTCTACACAGACACTGCATTATGTGCGTATAAAAAATAAAAACGAACTAAATGTGTAGGCAATCTGTATTTGGTTCTGCTTACAAAATACACGGATAAAATAATATTTAGTTGATACTACAAAATTGATTATTGGGCAACTTCGGAGACGCAAAAAACCTCCTACCATCCCCTAGTCGGGCCTATATGAGTATATCCTGTGACATTGTGTGGAACGCGACTAACCGATATTATAATGAATTGTACGGGGTATACGGGGTTAGACACGGCTGAAATAATTCCGAATCGATTCATCCGGGGGAAAAACGATAAAAAAAACAACAATCGGGTAATGAGTATTGGGTATACCTATAATATTAAGTTATACTGCCCACGGTCTCGTGCGGAGGCGAGGTAACACCGAACAATAATAATATTACGCGACACATATCCGTTGTTTACATTCAATAATCAAAATATCAAACCGTTCCTAATAAAATAAAATATACTATTATATTAGTATCAGTAGCGTCATTTAAATATTTTAGAAAAGGGAGCAAAATATTTGACCGGTCCATAATAAAAAAGAAAAACCCACTCATTAATTCATCCGTCACGATTAATACATTTTTATCTTAATACAAATATCCTTAGTACATCATTTTTTACTATTATAGGCATGAATAACCCATTTTTTCGAGGGACAACAATGATTAAATAATAAATATATATTATGTAGAGAAATACTTAAATATATTATCTATTAGCTACTATATGAAGATTTAATTTGAGTTGAATTTGCCCTTAATTTATGTTCTATTTGCGCCAATATGTATGGGTTATACATGTATTCATAAACAAATTTAAATATAACCATATAAACATGGACATATCTGTACAATCAAAGAATAAATTAAATAAGAATAAACATTCTCCAAAAATGTACATGGATTCTTATGAGAATCCGGAAATTTCAGCTTAAGTGCAATTAACGTTAACAAAAAGTACAATAAAAAAAATATTGTATACAATTATCATACTTATCACAAATAAATCTTAAAAAAATAACTCTGTAGCTCAGAGTGGCTGTACGGAACACATATATCATGAATTATGTTTGCAGACTTGTGATCCAAAACTAACCCATACCCTGCCCAATAGAGGCTCGCTGATGACTCAGTGGGAGGGGGACAAATATATATAATTATATAATATAAGTATAGGTACTAGTTAATAATTATCTATGCGTAAGTCTTATGCATATAATATAGTAAAACTTATTATTATTTGCATAAGTATAGACAAATAAAGGGTGTTTGAACATCAAAACACCCTCTCCCCCTCGCTACGCCGTTAGACTTAGTGTATATTATATAAAACGAGCAGCGTTGAAAAAAAAAAAAAAAAAAAAACCAAAAATTTATCGGATTTTTCGATACATAATATAATATTGCTAAAAAGTAAAAACGCGTTCACGTTTATATGTTTCGTGTGACGTACGGGAAAACGCTATAAATAAACCGCATTAAAATAATTCTAAAACGGATTTAATATAATGCGTGCGTACGAGCACTACAATAATATTAGCGCGATTCGGCTGCGGACAAGCGCCGATATCCGTTTCGTCTGGTCGTTGAATTGCGTAGTGCGAACGGAAAACGGATCGCGGGCGTGTGACGGTTACGTGTCGTTCTTTTTTTTTCTCTTTTTTTTTTTTTATCGTTTCGTTATCGTTATCGCGTTATTACCGTACGCAACTTTTCTGATAATAATAACATTTTATACTCGTACGTCATTTCCACGTTCGTTCGTTTTGGCACCGGAATCACGTTGAACGTTGTATTTCGTTCGCCAATTTCGTAACGACAATATTATTATTATTGCATATTGTTGGAAATATTTGAAACGCTGCCGAAAGCAAACTCAATCCGTCGACGAATTCGACAACATGTAAGTTATCATATACTATATAGATATATAGTATATAATGTTCTTTCGTATTGAGTTTTCGACAGAAAAAGAAATGAATATCCGTTTGAATACCCGGTGGCGTAGCGAGGGGTTGAGTATTGGTGGTGTAGCAACACCCCCGTCCTATAGACTGTATTTATGTTTATACTATATGTATATAATAAAATTGTGCAAGATATAATACGTAAACGTTACTATATTACTATGTAAATTAATTAACGAAGTTCGTTTTTTTATAAGAATTTTAATATCAAATTTTGACGAAAATCATAAATTGCCTTTCAAAGCATGTACAACTAAACTCCGCTCAGAATCGTTTTTTGTTTGCAATGATTAATCTTCGTGTACAGATATACATTAAATTCCTCTCTATATCCTACCTTCCTAACTTCCCATCTACTACAGTGCCCACCCATCTTATGAAGTATGCCCGTCTGTTTTCAATTAATAGGTTTTGTTACTTTTCATAACATCTCCCTTTGGAAATTTCGGGCTATGTACCTACCTAACTCCTACTATGGATTCAAGCTTCGAAAGTAATAGTTATGGTAGAACCGTTATGCGTATAGGTACACGTATAATAAAACAATAATTTAATATTCAATTTTGCATTAGTATTTTTTTTTTTTATTTATATTTTTTATCTTGTGAAATATTTTCGAACTTTTTACGTGAACTATTGATTTTTTGTTTCTTGGGAATTATCTTTAAACGATTACCTATTTCGCCCAATTATTGTGAACGGTGAAATTCAAAACACTAGGTTAATTTAGTTTTGGTAAAGCAATATCCAGGGGAAGCAATGGTAATACAGTTCCCCCAATTCTGGTGAAGTTTATTAGAATAATAAAAGGTAAAACAATATTGTACAAACAAATCTATCTCTGCTGTCTGTAGTTAAATTGGGGAAAAAAATTAACAGCGCATCACACATATTAATAAAAAAAGGACGAACATACTTCGCACTTGGATACAGGCCGTGCAGCTATTATTTTAGGTGGGAAGTTGGGAAGATAGGATACAGATGGAAATTTAATGTATATCTGTAAGCAATAATAACCCATTGCTAACGAAAAAGTGATTCTGAGCGGAGTTCAGTTGATAGTATTACTTTGTCAACAATATATTGTATACCTGAGTCATATTATGGTAAAATGATTACAGCAATGTACGTTTTCATGTCAACAATGATTGTTTAAAAAAATATCATAATAATAAAAAAAAATAATTAAAAACAATTGTCAATGACAAACTTATTTTTAATCTTTCAATCTTTTTTAACCTAAAGAACCAGGTTTTTCTCATTATCTCTAATATTAATTAGAATCTCAAAAAATCACCTCTTTAAAGTAACACCCAGAGAATATTTCCTTCCAGAAAATGTGCTACACTTGATAATCGGAGTAAGCTTCCTGATAGAAAAAGTGTTCATATAAAAAAAAATAAACATCTTTGTAAAACCATACACGCATTCTTTGCAAAACTCAGAATCTAAAAATTAGTCCAAATGCTTTATTTTTAATTTAAAAATTAATATAATCGGAGACGTGTAAAATATTTATTAATTTATAATGTGAATAATAATTGTATTGATGTGCGAATGCTTAATATAATTTCTACTATTTTTAGGTTAGGTTATATCCATTTTACTTTGCGGCTATGATTATTTCTAGTAGTTCGAATAGTTTGTAAGTAATAATAAAACAAAAATGAAGAGTTGATACTGCTGATGGGGTTTGCTACCGTTGTGTGTGGGATGTTGAAAAGGTAAAATACATAAAGTTCTTTAATTTATATCCGTAAGCAACGATAAACCATTACTAATGAAAAACTATTCTGAGTGAAGTTCGTTTATATTGTATGATTAATGAGGCCGTAATATTTACAATTTTCTACAAAATTTGATATTAAAATAATTAAAAAATAATAATAATTACTACATTGCATTACATACAGTCTTTTATTTTACCACTAAATACATCTTATTGAAATTCCTGTTAACAAGTTGATTGCCATGGCCATTTATATATACATGCTAAAATTTTCAAGTGATAATTATTATATGAGTCACACTTGATTTGTAGGTTTTTTTTCTGTGACTTATATGTACGTAACATTTCGTATTTTTATCGTGTACCACTGGTGGGTCATTATTTTTCGTATCAATTCTTTATCAGCAAAATTGTATAAATATTTTTACAGTGATAAAAACATAAAAACAGAATTTAAAAAATCATTAACTATCTCAAAAAAATGTTGACAGACATCGTGTGACCCTCATGTCTTATGACAGTCAACTTGTTAAATTTTCAAGCATTTTTGTCTGACTAGCAATTTTATTCACGAAGTACTTACCAAATATAAACTGTGTAAAACCTCACAAAATTAAAATGTCTATAAATAGCTCAAAAATGACCTAAATATTTTGAACATTTTATTACGTCTAGAAAAGGCAAACATAAAATATATACACAAATTTCAAATCGCTGTTTTTTTTTTTTTTTTTTAGTTTTACTCAATTATTGATAAACTTACACAGAAAATTTAAAAAAAGACTTTCTTACTCATCAGCTACATTAAAAATTCAACAACAATAATATTCTGTTGTTTTTTTATTGGGCAATATTTCTAGTAAAAAATAAAGCATACAAATTTAAAATAATGTAATTTTAACGACGTAAATTTATTACTTTTTTTTATTATTCCCAATTATTAGGAAAATTACATGAAATATGAAAAAATAAATTTTTTCGTAAACAACCCGAAATTCTACACGAAAGACCTCTTGTCATTTTTTGATTTAAGCAAGATTTCTAGTAGAAAACATAGTTACAAAAATGTAAAACCATGAAATCATTACGTCGTAAATATTTGTCCGTTTATCTCTACGTTTTTCCTACGTTTTTTCTCGGTTTTACCCAATTATTATAAAAAACCACATAGAAAATCAAAAAAGGACCTTCCGTAATGTAACAAATAAATAAAGTTTTCTTTCAGAAAAGATACTACACTTCATATATCGGAGCATGATTTCTGGTAGAAATTTTTGTACACTGTTTTAAAAAAAATATACATAATTTTTAAACTAATACATTCCTAGCTTCACTCAGAATTTAACATTCTAAATAATAAAATCATACTCCGTAAATTTGTTCATTTTCACTTTACGTCTTTTTTTCTCAACTATTATAAAAACTTTTTAGAAAATCAAAAAATGACTTAATTCTATAGCAACAAATTTCTTCAACTAAGAAAGATAAGAACGAATAAAATGTAACTTGAAGCATCAACTGTTTAGAGCATTTTTTGTTATTTATAAACGTGATTACAATATAGTAATCGTATTTATTATCATAAAATATAAAATGTATTTAGTACAACGAATTTAAATTTAAAATCACATTTAAAACACCTCAGTGACAATAACTAAAGTGCTTCTCCGAACTTCGAACACTTAAACTAATGAGGAAAGATAATTTTATCTTAAATAAGTAGGGGAATAAGTAGTTCAGTCACCCCCACTTTAACCACAGACTGTTCTCCATATCCGAAGCAGTGGGCGCGGGGCTATCACTACATCATTCTCACCCCCCCCCCCCCATTATGACCCTGATTCTGAGTGAAGTGCAGTTATATTTTGAAAAACTACAACCTCTACGATATTCGTCAAAATTTAATCTTAAAACTCTTAAAATACAACTACATTTCACTTAATTTTAAACCACTAAATACTATTTATAATATATCTCGTGTTTAAATTATCAAGTATTTCTTTTTAGTCAAACAATTTTATCCACATATTTCTTACATAAAAAGTAAAAACATGTCTATAAATAGCTCGAAAATTGTCAAAGTGTTTTACCTAGAAAAGACTATCATAAAAATTCTGTACAAATTTAAGCTCTTTACGATAACAATTTTAAACCAATTTACAACAAATATACCAAAATTTAAAAAAACGAAACCATTAATGCTATAATATTTCTCCTACTTGGTATGTTTTTTTTTTTAAAGTTTTTCCGAATTAATATGAAAACTGGTTGGAAAATCAATACACAACTAACTTACACACTAACTAGATCTAAATTGCAATAAAAAAGGTCTGTTAAATACCTAGAGTAACAGTATTGTTTTTATTTGATTTTATTAGGACTAATTGACATTAATTCCTCAACAAAACAAATTTCTACATCTCATGGATTCGAAAATAATAGTCCAATAGTATATTTTAATATTTTATTCTATTTTCTACACCTAAAGAATCGTTTTTATATTCGTTGACCAATTTTAAGCTTTGACCTAATCTTAACTAGACGAAACCAAGATTGCGATAATTGAAACCTACGACAAAATTAATAATACAATCTAAAATTGGTGTCTAAAGTAATGTTCTTGCTGAAAACGATTATCACAGAATGGCTTAAAAGCGGAAAAGTTAATTTTGGTCGAAAATGGTTCCTTTTCTATACCGGCATTGTGCCAACTGGTACCAGAACAAGTGCAATTTTCCAATCAACAACCACAATCCGGTCACGTGCTGCCCGCCCAGGTGTCCACTGCCGTAAAGGTCTCGTCGTCCATCATCCCCAAACCCAAATTGGTTGTGTATTTTCCTGTTTTTTATTTTTAAGTAGTTGTAAGTGACTCACCTTGAGGCAGTTAGCGAACTCCCCCGTGCTACGGGATAGTAAAGTTATGTTCTCTTCTTCGCCCTCGTCCCCGGCTATCAAACCGCATCGCCACTGTCGTTGCTGCAATTATGGTCAGTGTGGTTGTTGCCAGACTTGTATTTAAACACCTTGGACGCCCAGTGGGTATGAGAAGTAGCCGAGTATGTTAGAATGCCTACGCCTTGATAGTATGGCGCAAGGTTTATAAGTTGCCTACTCGCTAAGCAGAAATGTAAAGGTGCTCGGTCCTTTCGAACCAATCTGGTCCTTTGACCGTAAAACATTTCTTACTATAACACAATCTTTATTGATATTATCTACCTACAATTTAACTGTGGCCATAGATATATATATATATATCGATAGCCATAATGTGGTTTGTCTTTTCAACAATGCGCTCTATTTGTATTCAATATAACTAATATTCTAACTAAATATAGTTCTAATAAATTATTTTTCGACAAATTTATTTTCGTAGACAATATTTTCGGACAAAAAACTTTTCCAGTCAAATATTTTTCAAGCATTTTATTTTCGTCTATTATAGTTTGGTATAAATTATTTTTATTATTATTTTTCGACTAAAATACTTTTCTAATCAAATTTTTTTCTGTTCGAATAATTTTTGTAAGTATATTTTCTACCGAATTATTTCCAACGAATTATTTTCGAACAAAATATAGGTCAACGGTTAAATGAGTGCTCTTAGTGTCTCCAGCTGATGGTCCTACTTTAGTAGCGCGCTCTAGTGACAAAATTTGAATCTGAAAATAGACCGTGATTAAATCGGATAGTACACTAGAGCGCGCCACCAAAGTGGGATGTTCGGCCGGGGACATAAAGGTCCGGCCGCACACCTAAAGAGTAAAACTGTATTAGTCATTGATAGTCATTTCCGTTTTAGTCAACTAAAAACAATTTGGTTTTGTGTAGCGCACATTACCTAGACAAAATTCAGTAGTCAAAATGCCATCTGATGAAGATGTTGCAATTTGCATGTGGTACACATTACAAAATTTAGAAGGAAATACTACTGCGTAACAGAGTTGTAAACATTTATTAATAACTATAAAATATAAAAATATGTATGAAATTTTATTATTATCTCTTATTTACAGTTATAATTAAAATTTTAAATATGCCATCAACATTCATTTCTTTGCTTATTTCTTCCCATAACCTATCTTGAACAATTTTATTGCTATGCTCCTTGTTATTAAAATCATAAAGAGATGGTCTAACTTCCACTAAACTAATATTTCTCCATCACAAGTCGTATTCGATCGTATTCGAAATAAATACGACGTACGAAATACGAAAAATACAAGAAATGTTTAGTTATGACTATCGAAAAATGTGGACACTTCAGACAGTATTAGTCATGACTGATGGTGTTTAAAACAAAAATGTTTTCGTTTTATTTTTGTCTGATGAATATGCGTATGCAACGGAATTCCATATGTTCTATTTTTAATAAAACTATGTTAGGCTGACTAACGCTGCTTAAAGTAGTTTTGCTCTTTTGGTGTACGGCTGGCTTTAGAGCACACATTTTACTACAGTCTTATACACGATATACACGATAATTGTTGATTATCTTTAAAGGAGTTTTACGAGACAGAATAGAAGAAAGGATACTTTGGGTCTATTGCCAGTTGTACGTGATTTGAAGAACGAGGATGAACATAGTGAAAGCGAACATGTCAACAACCAAATGAGGAAGGACGATTCGATTTGCGACACTCTGTCGAGTAAGCCGATTCAGATGACTGTGGATTTCAATGATATAACTTTTTTAATAACTATATTATCTCATTTTTTATAGGTCCATTGTTTCGTATCATCATTTGTGTTGTCATCGTAGTGGTTATTTTAATATATAAGTCAGATTATTTTCATTATTTTCATTCAAAAAACGAAAAATCTTCCAGATTGATTATAAAGACATCGTGGAACTATTCAAAAATGTTATACGGTCAGTGAATACGTGTATTTATTAATATAAAATTAAATATTAATTCAACTGGTGTAAAATTGGTATTTCTAAGTGTTTTTTTTCTTTCTTTTTTTTATTTTTATTGTTATTATTACTGAATGATCCCCATTGGATTTATTAAATTCCCTGTAGATATACTAAGTTATAATGTTGTATGTTCATAAAAATGTAGAAAAGGATTTATATAATAGGTAATAAATACCTAAAAAGTTAGGTAGGATACCTAAAAAAATGTTATAAAATTAGAATTGTCTTTGATTGGCTTTAATTTTCTAACTTTAATTTCAGAAGATGACGAAGGAAAACCACAAATTGAAGTAATTGAAATCTTACCCAATTGTGGATTACAGACCATTTGTTCCGAAAACGCTTTTCCCGTTCATATATACACTGGTAAAAACAAGACAGACTTCCCGAAGTTGTGTATCATGGGCAAATAGTATGTATTTCTTAAAAAAGTTTTACCTAAAATTTAAAAACATATAATATTTAATAAAATAAACTATAACATTTTTAAAATCACACATTTTTGTTTTAAATTTCATCGTCAAAATAAATTTAATATTTGGTTTTAAAATATAACTATAGATACCTTAGATATACTACTCATCAAATTAAATTTTATATTTTGATTAGATTTTAACCACTTAGATATAAGTAGCCTAAGCACTTCAACTATGCACCACCAAATAGTTTTCAGAGCTCATTGTTTGAAGTTATTTTAACAGTTAATACATTCGTTTTTTTATACATGTTGTCAGTGGTATAAGGATATTTCGCCCAATTGTTTCCATAAGTATATAGATAAAATTAATTATTCCAACACATACCTATAAGTACTGCGAAGAATGTGGTATCCAATATATAAACTCAAAAATCCTCAACAAAGTAACAAAACCAGCTTTTTCCTTCAATAAACAAATCAAAATTGTATACCATCGCGTAAAAAAATATATTAATAATATATTATTAGTATCATTCTAAATTTATATTATGTATTATATTCTGTTTTAATTTTTTTTTTTTTTTTTTACAGCGTTATGTCTTTCAATCGCACACTAGGTGGACGTGGTATCAATGTAGCTGTGATAGAACCCAAAACATATACTATATTAGCTGTTAATAATTTTGATACGTATGAATATAATAGTTCAAATTTGGACGTTTGGCTTCAAAACATGTTTAAAATTGGACACATAATTATATTTTTCACGTTTGACGAGGCGTCCAAAAAATTAACTAAAAACACAAGAAATATGTTATACAAAATGGGTAAATAATATCTATGTATCTATGATAATATAAGATTTTAACGATAAAATACGTACACGTCGTATAGGTACAGGTATTATAGTAGTTAAAAAAACCGGATATGCACCATGGACGAACAATTGTAGTTTGCTAATTCAGAAGGTTTAATACACAGGAACAGGGTAGCTAAGTTAATATTTATACGAAATAATGAGTCTTTGAAAACGAAAAACGATTCTGAGCAAAGTCGGTTATAACATGGTTTGATACAATTAAATTGATAATAGTAACAACTTGTTACTATACAGAGTGTCCCACCAGGATTCGACAAATGCAATAACTTTTGTTCTATTCAATATTTTTGATATAATTTTGTTATAAATAATTAATATGCTTCAGCGCTATAGTTTGTATATGAACATTTTTTTTTTTTGGATGGACTTAAAATAAAAAATGTACAATTTTACTATACCTTTTTTTAAAAAAAATCAAATTAACCATTTGGTAAAATTAATTTTTAGAACATTTTTGGTGGTTGAAGCTTTTGTTAAAATATGGTTTTATTTTTTACAATATTTTGAAAATTTGATTAATTTTCTTTTCAATCATAACAATATTATTTATTCACATAAATTATCATTATTGATTAATTGAAACTACTTCATAACTATAATATGATAATATTATTGCATGATATTAACTCGTAAAAAAGAAAACCCTGACTAATAACTGATAACTAAATAACCATAATAGGTAATATTCACATTTGCAACAACTTCAAAAAATTATAGAAAATAAAAGACCATACTTTAACAAAAGTTTCAACCAATAAAATTTTTTTAAAAATCTATTTTACAAAATGGCCATTTTTAATTTTTTAAAAAAAAAATATAGTAAAATTTAATTTTTTTTATTTTAAGTTACCCCTCCCCCCCAAAAAAATAATAATATAAACTGTGAGGCAAATTAAATTAATTATTTAAAAAAATGTATATTCAAATTATTGAATAGAACAAAAGTTATTCTTCGTCGAATCTTCGTGGAACACCTTCATATAATAAATCAAAATTGTCCGTATTTTTCGGCTCAAGTTTTTGAACAATTTTGCCGAATTAAACAATTTTTATCCACACGATAAAACCAGCAAATTTGAAATTTTCAAAGATCTAGTTCAAAATAACTTCATAAATGCCAGAATTGGTCGAAAATTGTACCGCGTCTAGAAAATCCTAATGCTAATTGTCATTTGACAAAAACTGCATGTGTTTTATGACTATTTTTATCTTAATTATGACAATTAAAACAAAATCAAAAATAATTACAGAAATCGTTATTGTGTAAATATTCCCGGGATTTCCAGTTTTAAAATGTTTGAAAAGTTTTTGAACTTCATGGGAAATCAAAAATTGACCTTTTCAATGCACCAACTAGACAAAATTTGTTACCAGAGAGGTCGCATAAGTGGTTTCTTGAAGTTTATGATGAAAAGATAAAGATATTTAACTGTATATACGCCTGTCTACGATCCAAATATGTTCTATCTTTTGACTATGATACATTTTAATTGAATATCGTAATTCATTTGTATTATATTTTTCTCACGCAACAAGATTATATACAGAAAATAATTATTTTTTATAAAAAAAGTTGAATTATTATTATCATTTACAAAACCAATAACGATACGAAAAATATAAAAATTAGATCGTTGACTATTATATACCTAAAGATAAATGTATATACTTGACATTCGACATAGGTATATATTTAATACATAGATCGAACCATTCATATTTACTCATGCATATATATTATGTATATATATATATTAAATATATAATGTGTAGACAGGTATTTATAATAAACAGCGGTAGTAGTAAAATTAAAATACTTTAGGAAGCGGAAAAATTCAAGACTTAAGGTACAGATGTCAATGGTATTTGGTGACACAAATGGGAATTCAAGGTATTTCACCGTACGAAAAAATCACGTATTCGCATAAGAACAATTGGGCAGAAGTGTTGGACGAAAGATTATGCGTCCCGTTTCATAGTAAATAATCAACAGTACTTACCCATAAAAACCAAAATCTGAATTTATTGATTTTTTTTTTTTGTTGTTATTTTATTTCATAGTAACGGGAAGTCCAATTTTAGTTGATGATTTAACGAACAATCAACAGTCGTTTTGTAGTAATACATCGCTATGGACGGAAGAGCTATCCGAATTTTGTAACGAAAGTAAGCAGATTTGTTTAATTTACCCATGAATTCCTTTACACATATTTTAATAATAATAATAATAATATCGGATTCAAGAATGTTATTAGCAATTAGTTGGTTATTAAGGTGGTTAATCGCCTTTTTGCGATTTGCGGTTTTGCATGAATTTAATAATCGTATAAAATGGCAATAAAATAATGTTGATAATATTATTTATTTTATAAAACATAAATTACAAAACTGAAATTGAAAAAACTGTTACAAATAATATATTATTACATACCGTTTGTAGGGTTTTATTATTTTAACATTACAACTAGATACACTTACTCAAAGAACTTTCTAACATTTTTGTGCAAGTAATGACATGCATTTTCACATATTTCAACGTTAAATTACCAAATCAATAGGATACACTATCATATAAGGGCGGTGGGTGCGTTTACAAAAGAATATTTCAAGTGGAGGAGGAGGGTTAAGGTTGTACACTTTCATACTCTTATAACAAAGAGGTTTACATACTTTAAATTATAGGACATTTTATTTTTCATTGAAAATGTCAATATTTTAGAATATTCACTTTTAGCCTTTTGGTTACCTGTTAATAAATTTTAAATTCAATATTTTTTAAGTGAATACAACCTAAATGATAACGTAATTCATATTATTGTGATGATAATGCGGACTATGCAATGTCGGCGTACCAGTTATAATTTTCTAAAAGCAGGAAAACCACAAAAAATTATAAATGATAATAATAACAATATATATATATATATCTAGCAATAAAATTAAAATAAAACCAAAATTGTATTTATCTTCCTCGTTGACAGAAACCACAATTGAGACTCTATTTAAAATCTACTTTCATCATAATTTTCATGAAATTTCAAGGGGAATTTGAACCAATAATAACTCCAGTTGTACGTGTGCCCGAGGGGCAGCAAATTTTTTCAACATGATTGTCAAAAAGTGCGTTCAGTTATCAAACAGCTACAGTAAACTGTAACCGCACCAGGACAGCTTGTTCGCTGAACTACTGTAAACAGGTTGTTCAAAACTACATTGCCAAAACACCCCTATTGTGTGTACGCATTTTCGAAAAAATACTATTGGAGAGATTTTAGGTGATATATAGATACAAAACATAATAATATGTAATGCAATTCACCAATATTCTATCAAGGGGTGTTTATTTATTTATATGGAGAAAACTCCATTTACACATTACGAATTTACAATGAAATTAGCAATTTAACATATAACAATAATTTATCTGAAAATGATATAGTATACAAAAAATGGCTTGAACATAAAGTTTAAGTATAATTTTTAACATTAACCAAACTATATAATACAAATCTTACATGATTCAATAATATATACAATAGTATATTTATAAATAAGTTCTTAAGCTATGTATTGAAAGTGGTTTTAACATCTCCTGGTTTACAGAAAAATAAATCTAAATTAGTGGAATTTCCCAGAGTCATTAATGTATTAAACGGCGATAATAATAAATATTTAGTTTTAACACGATAGAATAAAAACATTTCTTTATCTTTCGTGTTATTATTATAAATTCTAAAATTAATTTTGTTTACGATTTGAGGACAGTCTACATTATTATTTATTAATTAAAATAGAAACATGCAATTCATATAGTTTCTGCGATTAAATAAAGTAGACACATTAAAGAAACTTAAAACGCCATCATATCTTAATGTTTTGAATTAATTCTAATGTTAGAGATGTATTATTATTATTAACTGGTGACCAAATGAGAGTAGCGTATTCAAGTTGGGATCGTATAAGTGAGAAATATATATTTTTTTAAAGCATGTTGATTATTTAATTCTGAGCAATTTCGTTTTAAAAAATCCTAATTTTGATAATGCAGAGTTTCTTAATTCAATGTGAAAATTACAGTTTAGTTTACTGTAAAAAAAAAAAAATACCTTAATCGTTTATGATAATTTTGTATCCTAATGTAATCGTGTGGAATGAAATAATCTATAATTAAAATTCATAATTATACTTTTATAAGTAAAAGAAATGACTACACATTTATCAATATTAAGTTCCATTATGTAATTAATGCACCGTTCTTGAAAGCTATATAAATCTCACTGTAAATGTAACTCATCAATTTCAAAAGTAACTGTTTTAAAAATGTGTGTATCATCAGCAAATAATAATATGTTATAATATTTAAATATAGAAGTTATATATTTTATAAAGAGTATAAACAAAATAGGTGATAAATGGTCACTTTGTGATACTCCTGATTTAGCGTTAATTAAATGAGAGATATATTTGCCGTGTTTTACTATTTGTATTCTATTCTCGAGAAAAGAAGATAGCCATGACTAGAGAGGATTATAGATCCTATAATTTTCTAATTTCCGAATGAGTATATTATGATCCACGCGGTCGAACGATTTTTTAAAGTTGATGTATAAGACATCAATTTGTGAATTTAAAGCAAATGAATTGTAAAAATTTTGTTTAAAATTAGCTAAATTGGTTATTGTTGAACGTATTATTATTATTATTATAATATTGCAGAGTACAGCCCGTAGGTAAAATGAAAATAGGGAAGTGGGGCCATCGTAAGACTTAGCCCTCCCCGAGCCGTGCCAAACTTATTTCTCAAACTCAAAACCTTCGAAGTAATTTTGTTTTTAACATTAAGTCTAAAACCTATTAGGCTCAATCCCCCTATGTAATTTCGGACTGTGACTACTTAGGTACGCTAATGTGATTGTATAATTATTATTATTATTCGATATTGTGCCGCCGTATAATATAATAATGTTATATTTTCGATTAACGGGCGGAAAAAATGTTGCAGGTAACAAACATTAACAACAATTACGGTTAGTCGAAATTCGTCTTCAGTCTTCGAGTGAAGAGTCGGACGCTTATAATAATAGAACGCCGGACTGAACGACGTAACGGCTCTACACGATGGAACCACCACCGCGGTCATATTACTATTATTATTCTATATTATATTATACATTATACTTATGTTAGGACACGTTTTGATTTTTTTTTTTCTGTTTCACAAGTGAGGTTTTATTTTTTATTTACAAATAATTTAATAAGGAACGAACGAAAATGTGTGCATATATGTATATAATATAATTTAAGGTATTTTTGCGCAGTCTAGAAAGAAAAATATTGTACTTGGAGAGAATGTCCGGTGGTGCTCGAGGGTACGACATTAGGGGTTATATCTCCCTCTTCTCAGATTGGCTTAAAAATATAATAATGTAAAAGATCAGATTTTGGATGTCAGATCTCCATAGTCTGTGTATTTTAATAACTAAATTATAATGAAAAAAAAAGCTTGATTTATTGAATACAAATTAGCTTTTTCAGATCTGGATTTTAAATTTCTCACTGTCGATTTCAGACAAATATTTTACGACTTCTTCATGAGTCATTACGATTTATATTTACTATATATATATACATTCCCTCTTATTGAAAATTACCGGACACGCCACTCACTGATTATATTGGTATATTTGTACGAATATTTGTTCGTATGAAATGTTATACCTAATATTATATTATATAGTACCTATACATATTGTGTTGTACAAGAATTTACGATATCCAGTCAACGGTGTGTGGTGCCCACTCAACGATTAATCAAACGATCGCCCTTTGGACAAACCTCTATCTCTTTATTTTTCTCTGTGCACGCGTTAAGCGATTTCACACGGGCCAAGTTTTCTGAATAAGACGCACGAATTCACCTGTAAAAGTAAATTATAAACAGGATACACACCGAATCCGAAGATAATCGTACAAAAATGCGGGTATGAGGTACCTACCTATGTACATAATACGTATAGGTATATATATATAGACTACCCGATGTGACATTGTAGGTAGTATAATAATAGTGGCATCGGGTACTGAGGTACCCGATATATACCTACATATTCATATTGTTACAATACTCGCAAATACAAAACCACCGAAATCGCATTGCCTATTTTAAACGCTTTATTGCGGTCGTATATTGCATTTTTTTTTTTTTTTTGATATCGGTAAAAAAAAAAAAAATAATAATAATAAATCACTAATGCTAGTCGGCGGGATACATATATATGTTATTATACATATTATGAGTACAAAATACACATACCTGTACGGCAATATATTTATTTTTAATAACTAATAAATTGATAAATATTTGAATACCATAAATTATTACGTATGCTAAATACCCCTTAATATGTTCAATAATTCAAATTCGTGAAAAATAATCATATTTGATCGGGTAGGTACAGTTTGCGGCCGTGATAGACTTGTAGGATTTGACATAAAATGTAAAATTATAAATTATTATTAATATATTATTGTGTTCTTGCTTAAACATATAAGAGCTATATAATTTTTCAATTTCATTGAGCCTTATTATGTGCCATAAACCATCTTGATAAAAAAATATCAGTAAAAGATTAACGTTATTTACAACAAATCGAATCTGATTTTATATTTACAAATATATATATATATTCGAAATTGAGTAGTATTTTCATAAAAACGTGTTAATAACCGTATTTTATTATATACTATTATATACCCACTATACTTTATATGCACGGTCTAGTTTCACTTCTAAGTATTTTAAGTATTTTTTTTCCATGCGATCCAATTTAACCCTTTGTCAGTAAATATTCAATTTTCTCTGTGCCTCACGATTTCTAAGATTATGATACGCTCTCACTTGTGTCTTGCAGGGATTTGATTTTCGTAACGGTTTCGTTTGTAATATTCGACTAATGTTACACTAATGATTCCTTAATTTCCTCTATTTCTTCGAAATTATCCGCTTGTGCGGCTACCGCAAAGTTATCAGAGTACAACAAATTCTTCGTTGTAAGACTCTTCGGCTGATCATTTGTGTGGATATTAAAAAGTAGCGATGCCAAATCATTCCTTTGAGATAAGTCGTTTTTGTTTTTTACACTTGCCATTTTTACCCTGCAACATGACATATAAAACATACGACCGTAAAGTCCTTCAGATACGCTCCAATTATTTTTGTAAACATATAGTCTTTCGTAAGTTCATAGATCTTTTTCCTTAGCAATCGATGATTGACAGTGTCATACGCTGCACTAACGACCATGTATGCTTTACCTGTGATTAGCTTTTTTCTCGTATCCATAAATACCAGTGACCGACACGCAAAGAAAAAAACCCACTACTATACTCACTAGATTCCCATGTTATTATTCGTAAATACGCGTGTTGCAAGTGTTATTTAATTAAAATGTTACACTAACGTATTATTGTAATTTAATTTTAGGACTTGCATATAGCGTTATAATTAGTACTTGCATGTATAATGCCTAAATTAATAAACATACCATTGTTATGAATTCGTATTCTAATGCATTACGATATTCAACATTATAGTAGCTATATTTTAATTTTTCACGCATAAATATTATGTATTGTAATACGGATTGATTTCAATATGTCTTAAATCTAAAGAGGTTAAACATTTCACTGAAAAATATGTTCCTAGTAATAGTCCAAATATTTATATTTGTGTAATTATCTTATATAATACTAATAATATGTAAGTATGCTTACCTACTGTTAGTAAATTGTACTGTACACCAGATAGGTACATAATTAAATTGTATCAATTTTGACTTTATTTTCTTTAGATTTAATTAATATTTAACAAATGTAATCATTTTTTTCTATTGAATATTAAGATTTTTTTTTTTGATTTTTTTTTTCGTAACAACTATTATAGCTCTGCACTATAATTTTTATATTTTGTATTTTATTTTATTACTTTATTGCTAAAAATACAAAATTTAGATTTTTATAATCCAAGATAGCTATTTGAAAGAAAAAATTGTGTGTGCTCAAAAATATCATTTAGATTAAGCCATTAATTCTTTAAAGTTTGCTCATATTCAAATTCAATTCTTACTAATTTTACTAATGACAAATGTTAATATTTTATCAAACTAACAGCTTAAATAAAGGGTAGAAGGCTATCATTCAGAAATCATAAAGACAAATATTGATAAGGATAAATGATAATAGATAAAAGCGTAATTCCTATAAATATATATTTTAATTTTGTAATATTTAAATACTAAATACTTCTTTTTTCATATGAGTTAATATCCGTTTTAGATGTTGATTATCATATTCGCAATGTTGTTCCTGTTCAGTGATGCCTGAAATAAATCATTTGATGTTTTATTATACTAGTCGTGGAGATTATTCAACTAAAATATTCGTTTTCTTCCCACACTTCTGTTTCCTTCGATCTTTCCTTGTAATATAAGTTAAAATATTTTGTATCGTTGGTTATTGCTCATGATGTGTACCGTTTATTCTAGTTTCCGAGCTTAGATTGTTGTTAATAGTTCTTTTTCTTTCTACGTCTAGTATCTTTTGATTAGTAATACGATCTGTCCATACAATGTATAACATTCGCCTATAAAACCACATTTCAAAACACTCAATTTCTCGCATATTAACTCTGTTAATGTCCAAGTTTCGACTCCATATAATAATACGGAAAACACGTAACACCTTAACAGACTGATTTTCATACTAAAAAACAAATAATGACACTTGAATACTTTCGACATTTTTCGAAATGCTTCCCTAGCTCTTTTGATTCTACATTTTATTTCTACTGGCTAATCCTAGCCTTAATTTGTTGTTGTTCCGAGGTAAATAAATACTACTATATTTAATTGTAATGTTGCTTTGTCCGGAGCAAATGAAAGAAATTAATTGAAAATAAATGCCGATTTTTTACACAAATCCTCGTCGGGTAGTATTTTATTTCGTGTGCACTGTGAGTGTTATGTTAACATGTGACTAAGCCGGGTTTCCGAAGACGGTTCTTATCATTTTTCAAACAAGTACCATTCACCGTTAAATTAATATAATAAAAATATTATTAAATTGCACAATATTTCATGGAAAAATCATATTCATTCACACGCATAAAATGTCATATTTCACAAAACTTGAAAAATCGTTTAAAAATAATATTTATTTAACCTTATTACCTAAAAGTTATAAACACCCGAATTTTTCTAAAAATTAAATTTTTATTTTTATTTAAAATTTCTAAAAATTAAAATTTAACTAGAATATATTTAAATTATAGCGTCAAGAAATAATAATAATTAAAAAAAAAAAAATTAAAAATATTCAATACAAAAAAAAATTATTATATTTGTTAAATAGTCCTGTGAAATTCTGTATAAAATATGCGAGGTTGTTTAATTCAAATTTCCAAACTGATCTAAATAATATTAGATAACGGAATTCAGTTATTATCATTGGATTACAAAAGTAAAAATTTGTCGCTGTTCATATTAATATTAATATTATTTTTTAGTTAGAAATAAAATATTTACATATTTTTGTACAAGAGTATCTAAATGAAAAACTAAAACTGAACTTATTGATTCGTCCATACAGTGTAATATGTTTTTAAGACTGCTTATGTGTCCGTCTATGGATTGCTTGAATTGGAAAAACGTAAAAAGAGAATGCAAAAGTGAATACAAAAAAATTGCGTTCTAGCAAGATGCAACTAATATAAAATAATAATTAGAAAATTTTTCCGTCCCCTGTCCAATTCAAGCACAAGGATTTATAGTTTTTAAAAAAAAAAAATTATCTATATATAATTATAAAGATACTGAATCTCTTACTGTAACAACATTTCTATTTTTATCAAACTTGATTTTAGTTGTTATCCTAATTTGTGATACGCCAACGTCAACCGTAATTATATGATTGATTTAATGTTAAGTATAGCTTCATATTTATTAGGTTTGTTTTTAATTGTAACTATATTATAATATTATATATCAATCGAAAATAATTTTTTATATTATTATATCCGTTGTATTTACAATAATCCATTCGGAAAATTGTAAAACTGGAAAATCTCGTGTCGGTAGGGAGCGGGTGGTGGGGGTCTTTGGAACTTGCTGATTTACATTTTGTAAAATTTGCGTTCGAAATTTCCCCTACAAGCAAAAATATGTAAACATTATGTACCTAAACCTATATATATATATATATACAAATTGCATTAGATATAACATTAATAATTATACAAATTATATTATATTTTTATGTATTTTTTTTTCTTTATTTCACTTTAGATATTATGTACATACAAAAATATATACCTACCTAATATACATATTATTACTATTTGTTCTCCACACTTAGTGTCGGCTCGCAATATAAAAGACCTCGGCTTTTCCTCCAGTGCCTTAATTTGTCTTTTTAATCACGTGGACAAGGACTATATTTGGTATATTAAAAATGTGTTTATCACTTTAGGTAATTTACTATATGTATACAGAGGTCCGCCCTTAGAATGTCCGGGACCCAGGACTCTTATTTACCTCGTTTTGCGAGGGAACTGCCGCTTATAATATAATCACATTTTATATATATATAGTTATTGTTATAAAAATGTTATAATAAGATAGGAGCCTCTGCTTTGTTCGCAGTCCTGATAACATCAAACGCTTTTTTTTTTTTCATAATTTTGTCATACCTAATTTTCTTCTTTTTATATTTCGGTCTAAATGGAATAAGTGTAGGTATTTTCAAAGTTTAATTTACTTGCATTGAATACTATATAAAATTGACTTAAGCTATATTTCCCTGATACCAATGATACATTTTTTAGACGAAAAAGAAAAAACGATGCGAGTATAATATATATAAAAGAGCTGAATCCCCAACTGGGGATGGGAGCGGCCACTGCTGTAGGTGAGAAGTTGGGAAGGTAGGATACATAAGGTTATTTAATTTATATTTGTAAGCAACGGTAAACCATTGCTTGACGAAAAACGATTCCGAGCGTAGTTCGATAATACATAATTTAAAGGGTCGTAATATTTTTGCGATTTTCGTTTAAATTTGATTTCAAAACGCTTATTAAATAAAAAAAGTCCGATGATTTTGAAAACTTTACCACGTTCAGGTAAGTTTAATATAAGTATTATTACCAAGTTTTAAGTATGTACGTGTATTTATAACCGAATTACCGCACAAAAACTCCCAAAAATTAAAATTCCTTAAATACTCAAAACTTTTGGCGATGATACCGTAAGAAAATAAACCGAAAAGACAAAAAAAAAAGTATCTTGTAATTTTTCACGTAAACGATTTTTTCTGGTAGAAAACGTCGTCCGTGTTTTTATAAAATAAATAGTGAAATTGTACGTTTTCCTACGTTTTTTCACACTTAAGCGCTTTTATTTAAAAAATGGCATCAAAAATCAAAAAATAACCTGTTTAAAGTACAATATAGATAACTTGAGCTTTCAAAAAAGTTAGTACACATATAAATCGGAGCAAGTTTACTGGAACAAAACGTGTCCACAGACTAGAACAAAGAAGAAGAAAAAAAAAATAAACGGTATTGTAAAACCAATAGCTCCCTGTCTATGCTCGGAATCTAATATGGGTAAACGTAACAATATACGATAACGTATTAACGTATCAACGTACTAAATTACTATAGTATACTATGTACCTATATATAGCGTATATTATATAATTAGAGATTCTGAGAACCTATATAGCAAAGAAGCTTTTAGTTTTATCATGTACTTTTTTTTCTCGCGGAAATCGCTCTTTTAATTAGTAAAAATGTTCAAATGGTTCACATCGCACATTAAAACATGTGTATTTTTCAAATTTGTAATACTTTATTGGGAAAACAAATTTCTTGTTTTCTTTTTTTCCGCACTGAACTTTTTCAGAAAAGGTTCTACACTTGATACTTCGGAGCAAGATTTTTTGTAAAATGTTTGTACACGATATAAAAAATTAAATACACGACATTTTAAAACCAACACATTCCTCGTTCCGCTCAGAATTTAAAATAATAATGATAAATAAGAATTTCGTTATCTACACTATTTTAGAAAATATCACAATGGGGATATCTTCATGGGGCACTCTGTATAAATACATGTATCTCTTATATATATATAAGCGAGTTAATTCAATAATAATACAAGATCGTAAGATTTGAAACCGCAACCATAATGCATGCGTACGAAATTGTACATGAAATGTTAAAGAAAAGAATTATAAAAACGTCGTCGACGATAATAACGCCGTGAAAAACGATCGAGCGGCAGCGGCGGCGGTGTCAAAGAAAGTAACGAAAAAAAAAAAAAGGGGCTTTGGACACGTACGCATAAGTGCGTATTTATTACTGTGTATAGGCATTATAGTGAAAATAATAATACTGTAAAGGATAATAAAATTTTATATCATATACCTGTGTGTATATATATATACACAGACGATCCGATTTAATGGCGGCGAATCAAAGCGAATCGAAAGAGAAAAAAAAAGTGGCGACATCGAAATATCGTCGGTGGTGGCGATGGCGCTTACCGATCGTTTTCTCCCCGAATAATATAACCGATTAAAAAGACAAAAAAAAAAACCCATAATTTTCACGATGAACCCGCCTTTTCCTGATGCTGCGCACCGGTTTCTTGACAATTACTATTATACCCCGTGTTATTATATTATTGTTTTTTTTTTTTTTTTTTTT
>CABPRJ010001501.1:31960-73729 GCA_902439185.1 Cinara cedri
CTGGGGGGGGGGGGCAATGATCCGTCGGCCCATTCTTTTTTATTACAATATCTACACCCCGGAAATTTTAAACAATTCAAAAAATATATAAATATTCTCCGGGAGCGTTTCCATATAAAATTGATAATTTACAAGCTGAAGCAGAAAGTTAAAATTTTTGACGGAATCGCTATTACACCAAGTCATTAAATGTATTGATTTGTTTAACAGAGACTACATTTTTCCCGAGTAAAGCAATTGCTTTGGAAATAATTATGTTCCTAAACCAGCTATATGTTTTATGCAACCGAACGTTCTTTTAGTACTTTAATAAGATTAAATAAATTATATAGATAATTTTGTTTTCATATATTTCTCTTGAGTGTCAAAGTAATAATATTTTGTTTATTTACGTTTTTTGTCATTGTTTTCATATAAATCGTATCTCATAACACACTAAAATAATTATTTAATTATTCATTGTGACAGAAAAAAGATAGATTTTAAATTTGAAGGAAATAAAACGGTAAGTGATGCAATCCACAATTCATAAAATTATGATTTTGGTTGATCTATACATTTTTGAATACTCTACTATAGGTTAAATATTGTATTTTACTGTCTAACATTTTTCTAGTTACCTAAATATTAAAGTTTATTTTTATTTTTTTTTGTGTATATTTTATGTTTATTATCAGTCAGAACTAAAAATGCAACTACTTTATTTTTCAAACTTATAACAACACAACTGAACTGATTAGTTATCGATTTCAAGTCCTTTCCCCATTGAAAAATCCTGCGTACGCCACTGAATTTAATGCATATAAGTGGGTATAAATGACCATTATTCGGTTTTAATTAAACTATAAAAACAAATGGCAAATAAAAAAAATATCAAAGTATAATGCAAGTACCCAACCACGATTGATTCACGAATTAGGAACATTAATAAGTTATAATAATCAGTAGAATTTTTTCCTAAATTAATTTACATCTATTCTAACTAATAATAAAAATTATCACGGAACTATTGTGACTTATCAGTTAATTATTGCATATATGTATCCATTCATTTATTTTAAACCCAACCATAACGAATTTATACAAATCATATTTAATTATAATTGTTTTTTTATGAAATTGTAAGTACTCTTTTTTCAGCAAAACATTTGTTTGGTAAAATAATTTAGCAAAACAAATAATTTTAAGACTAATACATTATATTTTCTAGTTATATTATAATTTTTAATTTTATTTGAATAGTAATTTTGTGTATACGCTTTTAAATGATTGATAAAAAGTTTATGGATGAATTATTTCTACATGTGTTTGTCAAGAAACCGTTTGTCGGGAAAATAGTAAAAATAGAACAAGTATTCTTGACTGTTGTTCTAAACAAGTAGAAGTTTCCAGTTTTATTATTGCTTGAGATAATCATTGAAACTTTGAAACTGAATATGTTTAATATATAATTCTTTTTTCAGTGTATTTATTTCCGTATTGGAATATGTTTTTTCTCGCTGTAATTGCTCAATGTCGTTTTGTAGGGAAAATATGTCAGCGTCCTTACGCATGTCCTCATTTTTTAATTTTTAAAATTTATTTTTCATTTTACTATATTTTTGTAAGCTTGTTTCTTTTAAATCTTCCAAAGTAGTGACTAATGTTTTAACGTCGTTAGTCATTTTATAATATAATTTGTTATATTTTACCCTTAAACTAATCAGTTCAAAGCATTTCAATTTTAACGTATTTGACAATAATTCAACATCACATTTCCACTTTTCGAGTTTTAAATTTGTACATTTGATGTTCTCCTCTAACATCGTATTCGTTTTGTTTAGTTCATTACATTTGTTTATACATTCGCTAAGTTGTCTGCACTTTTTACAAAGTTCTTCTTCATTGGATTTCAGATTTGTCTTCAATTTTTCGACCATGCAATTTGTTTTTCCTAACTTTTCCTAAAAAAAAAAAAAAGGAAAGAACATGTGTAGGTATAATTTATATTGTATTTTGATACTATATAATAATAAGATGGACAAAAAAAAAAATGTTTTTTCTCTCAAGGCAAATATTTACATTTTATTTTATTATTAAGGGTTTGTACGGACGTAACACTATCATGGAATCTTATTTCCCAAAAAAAAAATTCCAGTTTCTAATAAATAGCATAAAATAAATTATTCAATGGTAATTTCGGGCCAATTTATCAATATTTTTTAAATTGTCTACTTTCACGGCTAATAACTCCAATATTGATTTTTTCCTTATTAACTATAGGATCATATTTATTCCTTATTGCATTCTGATAATTCACACTATTATTTATATTCAGCGATAATTTGAACCGTTCAAAAATATATATTTTTTACACCTTAAATCGATCTAAATATAAACCTAAATAGGTTTAGGTATAATAATAATTTGTTAATTCTCCAACAACAACAAATATTTAACATAATTTTTAAAATAATTGTGTTTAGATGATGGATCTCTTATGTATTAGTATATATTTATAATACATTTATAATACATATTTATAATGTGTGAATATTATACACCTAAAATCGATGCTCGCAAGCTGGACATTTTTTATTTTAGATTTAGAGACGTTTTTCATTATCATATTAAAATAAAAATAATTTTTTTTTCTATTTGTTCAGTGCATTTTTGGTGGATTTTATAATGCATATTAATTTTGTATATATTTTTCGCCAATTTTACATCTTAAATAACATCCCATAATAGTAATAATATAGTGAGTATAGATAGGTACCTACGCCGAAATACGCGTTTTAAGGTAAATAAAACGCATTACAACTTTTTTTTTAATGATAACAACCCCTGCGCTACTTTTCTACCCGAAATATTTTAACGGTTTTTAAATATAGAGCCTTTTCTGAAAGGAAATTGGTGTAGGAAAGTACTTTTAAAAGGTCATTTTTCAATATTATCGAGAGTTTTGTCATCAAACGAGAAAAAAAATGGAACGTACTAGGTTAATGGAGACGGGTGCAGTCATTGTTACAGATAATTTAATGTATATATGTAGGCAATGATAGACCATTGCTAACAAAAAAACGATTCTAAGCGCAGTTTAGTTGATAGTAATGCTTTGTCAACAATATATATGTCACATTATGGTAAAATAATTAAATAGGCATAATATATTTTCTTTAATAATATTTGTTTAATATTGTACCGATTTTCTAATGGTTTTCCTGATTTTCCCATTTATTGGGAAAACTTCGGTAAAATAAAAAATTATTTTTGTTCCACATGATATTTTCGTCAAAATGTTAATTTTAATTCCCTTATAAAAGAAAAGACTACATTACACTCTACAGTTTTTTTTTTATCAAAAAGGAGGACTCTTAATGAACCTCCTGTTAAATTTTGAAGCATTTTTGTTCAAATCTAACAATTTTTCCGAATGAATAACACCAATAAAACTCGCAAAATTAAAATGCCTATCAATAGCCCAAAAATGGCTTAAATTTTGTTCAAATAGCATCACGTCTAGAAAAGGCAATACAAATTTCCTGTCCGCATTTTCAGTCTATATGTAAAATAATAAAAACAATTATTTTCGTGAATTTCCTGTTTTTCTTACATTTTATCTTGGTTTTCCCCAGATATTATGAAAGCCGCCTGGAAAATCAAAAAATTACCTCGTAAAAGTGCCACTTGGCTAACATTCTCTTTCCGAATTCGTGCTACGCGTATACATCAAGATTTCTGGTCAAATTTTTGTATACAGTATAAAAAAAAAAAAAATAAAAAAATAAACCCCTTTCAGTAAAACCAATATACGTACATTCATTGCTACACTCAGAATCTAAACCCGAAACCTGACGAAGCAACACTACCGAACTCTGCTCAGAATCGTGATTTTGGTTATCGGTGGTCTGTCGTTGTTTACGCAGATATATACATTCAATCGCATGCAAAAGTGGCTGCACGCGTCCCCCGTTAACCTATAGGACGGGCTTTTTTTTTTTTACAATAGTTTTTTTGTATAAACTCATTTAACGTATTATAAATTAAACTCCGGTCGAGTCGAACGTTTTTTAATTGCGTTCAATAACGGATTGGGTATCACGCGTGACGCGCACGAAATCGCCGTCGATAAAATTCCGTCGCGCGACGGTTTCCCGCCTTCCCGCTATACCATAATAGCCGGTACAGCCGGTCGAGCGGTACGCGGGGCGGCGTACGGAATACGCGGGCCGTACGCCCGCGGACGAGAAAGACCTCTCTGAAAATTACCGAAGGTGGGAAAATATAATATTAATAATGACGTTACACGACCGGACACCTGCGCCCGCGAGTCTGCCGGTACGCCCGTCATATTACATATTATTATTATTATTATTATTAGGTAGGTATATACGGCTAGATGTAGGTACGTGTATAATACAATAAAATATTTGTATACGCCGTGTATTACACGTATTAATATAATACACGCGTAATACACGTATATACCGTACGCGTTACACACGCTTATATACCTGCCTACGCCCGTGTATATATATATATACGTATATACGTATATACGTATATATATATAATAATATGATATACGTGTGTGTGTATCGTGTGATATTGGGTGGCGCTGAATGCGTGTGGTCCGGCCGGCGGCGCGCGGGGCCCCGACGCTCTTCTGCTCCTATAATATATTTGTACGGCGTATACCTATACGTATTAGGTATACGCGGTACCGCCGTAATATAATAATACCTATGTGATATTATACGCGCCGCCGCCGTTTTTCCTCGGGGTCGAGCGCGCGTAACCTACACCCACACTTTATTATACCACGGCGGCGGCGGCGGCGACCGGGGTCTTTGAGAGAAGTATAGAGAAAATAATAATAATAAAAAAAAAAAAACAATAATAGAGCCGTCACGTGTCGTATAGGCGCGCGCGCGCGCGCGCGCTCCGCTATACGCACGGGCATACGCGTCGCAGGATTTTATGCATCGGAATAATTACGATGATAATTACGCGGCGTGTGCGGGCATCGGATATCGATACGAACGCGGAGTCTGTCGTATAGAATCGAAATCGTTTTCGAAAAAACCGTCCTAGGATTATGGGAACGGGTGCGGCCACTGTTGTTGGTGAGAAGTTAGGAAGATTAGGGTACTGTGGACAACTTTTCTACCAACAATTTTGCTCCAACTTTTAATAATACAGGTAGAAATTTTTCTAAAAGGAGATTTCACTGAGGAAGTATTTTATAGAGGTCATTTTTCGGTTTTCTTAAACAGTTTTCTCATCAAATGTGAAAAACCAAAAAAAAACACGGGAAAACCGGGAAAAACGTAAGAAAACCTGGAAAATCGGTACAACATTAAAAAAATATATAGAGCCTGTTTAATTATATTACTATAATATGGCATATGTAGTTTTGACAAAGCATCACTATCAATAGAATCCTTTTTCCTTAGTAATGGTTTATCGTTGCTTACAGATATACATTGAATTCCCGGCTCTATCCTACTTTCCTGACTTCCCACCTACACCAGTGGCTGCATTATTCTCCATTATCTTACTTTTTTCATATTTAATTTATTACCATGTAAATATTCAATGTCCGTACTGTATAAAGATAGGTACACACCATATAGCACAGTTAAAAGGCTAAACAAAAAATTATATAATATAAATATTTACTTGTTTTTCAACTTTATTTTTGTCCAATTGTCCTCAAAAATAGGGAAAAAATTTTTTAGGAGACTTTTTTTTTGGTATATTTGTATAATTTTAGCGGCTCCCTCTGGACCAAAAGAGCTTTAACTTTGAAGTTCGAGGTTTTTTTATAGTCGGATTGAAGTGATAAAATATTGATTGAATTTTTATATGAATTTCAACATGTTGGAAGAATGGTGTTTAAATCGTTTTTGTTTAGATTTGATGACATTTATTATATGCATAGCCGCATGGTATTGATATCAATCATGCACATTTTGGTGGCTTAAAATTCTAACTTCCCGACCATTTTAGATTCTGAATGGAGCGAAGAAGCTTATGGTTTTACAAAGCAATGTTTATTTTTTTTTCATCGGAAAACTTGCTCATTTTAGAAAAAGTGAAGCACCTTTTTTAAAATGATCTAATTGAACTGGAGAGATGCTTTAGAGAGGCCATCTTATGATTTTCTCATCAAATGTGACAAAACAAAAAAAAACTTAGGAAAACGAGAAATGTATAGGTATATTAGTTGAAAAAAATTATTACAGCCTTTTTTTTTGTGAACTATTTTTCTACCAGCAATTTTACACCAATTTACAATAATATCACTTTTTTGCATGAAAATTTGACTGGAGAGGTACTTTAGGAAGGTAATTTTTTGATTTTCCCAGGAGTTTTCCCAATAAATAGAAAAAACCGGAAAAAATATAGAAAAACTGTAGGAAAAACGGGAAAATAAGTACAACATTACAAACAAATATTATTAAAACATATGCATATGTAATTATTTTATCATAATATGGGATATTTATTGTTGATAAAGCAACACTTAACTAAACTCCGCTCAGAATCTTGTTTTCGTTAACTATGGTTTATCATTGCTTACATATATACATTAAATTTCCCCTTTATTACCTTCCCAACTTCTCATCTACAGCAGTGTCTGCATCCACATGAGAAGTGGCCCGGATTTTTTTATGCTCAGATTTCATGTATTCAAAGGAAAATATCAGTTGTTTTGTATAAATTCATACTTAATGTATATAGGTAATATGCCATATTTTTTCATTTATATTGCATTTTCTATATTATATTCATTTAATCCATATAGCAAAATTAAAATACAAATGTATATCCAAGTAATGGTTTTTAACATGATACACAAAACAAAAATATGTTCATCTGATTTAATTTCGTATTTTCCGCCCCCACAAATCGTTCGAGTTAGCTAAGCCAAATTCTGTACAAATAAAGATCGTCATTAAAGTAGGTAAAGTAATAGAATACAACACATTCAAATCAAATATTATTAGACATGGGGTACTTTTGAGAACTAAAACCATATCTTCATTTAAATTTCTATTTTACTGTCTACCTACCTGTATTATTTCTTAGCTATAAAATATATGGTTTGGGTAACATTTTTTTGTTTTTATACATTCAATTATATTATGTAAGTACTACTAAAATTAGGTAATTAAATACTTACGATTATATGTACAATACTTCCAAAATATCCAATTAATAGTACCGATAATTTAATTTCAGAATACAATGCAACAAGAATTATACCTGTTATGAAAATCAATTTCAAGATCCATAATCTCATTTTATTCAAGAGAACTCCATGTTTCGTTAAATCAATCTAAAAAACAATTGAATGTAACAATAAATAAATAACATTTAAATATCAGATTTTTCCTTTTATGTGTTATTTATAGTGATTTAAACAACAATAAAATTAATAAATATTTAAATAAAATATAAATATATACTTTAAACCAATGGTTCTCAATCTTTTTTGTATGACACCTCGATTAGATCCATAAAAATGACGACACATTTAAAACAATTAATGAAATTAAAATGGCACACACAACGCTCACAACACGGTAATACGACTGAAGACATGCTTATTTACATACAAATAAACAACGTTTTGGCGACACACATCGCAGTTATGAGCGACATACCAGATGAGAACCACTGCTTTAAACAGTAAACCTGTTTAGTAAAATATATAATTATCATTGTTGACTATAATGATGTTGACTACATTAAATAAATTAACCTCTATAGTTTATATTGAATATAAATGACTTCAACAAAAAACAAAAACAAACTTGAAATATCCTAAGATAAAATTATATTGATTTTAAATGTATATTAAATATTAATTAAAAACTGTTATTTACAATGTAACATTTTAATTTTCTTCCTGAAAATGATATAATATTATATTTAATACTTGCCGGGAAACATAATAAAGCCATTATTGTGACTGCTACAGTTATTCCAATAGTACTTTCTAATGCCAGCGCCATCATATTTAATTTCAGTTGTAATATTATTGCATTGATGCTCAATATAATGCCACAAGAAGCAGACTAAGAATGTTACAATATGATAGAATGTAAATATACAATTTATCAAAGCCGCAATTCCCAAGAATCTTGGGACACCAATTACCAAGTAAGAAAAAAACCAGTAAAACCTTACCTAAAGTAATATTATGTGTGTTTAAACACTCTTAAAAAACCTCGTTTAAATCCCCAAAACTTATATTGGTTGGTAATTATGGTTTGATTCATTTTCTTAATTGGCCATTGGATATAATATTCAAATATAGTTGTATAATTATTATTATTTACATTATACGCAGTTACACGCGGTATTGAATAAATACATATATACAGTGGCGTGACTAAAAGGGACCGGGGGTCGCGCCCAGGCCCATTCGATTGGGGGCCTGAAGTAATACAATGTTTTTCTTTTGATAATAGACGTCCTATTAAACTATTATTATTTTCTAAATAATTAATTGTTGATTTTAACAATTCAAAATTATTGTTATATTATGTTATAGCCTATATGGATGTGTATATACTATGTTATCAACATAATGGTCACAAGTATGGTACTTATACTACGAAAACATATGAATTTTATAGTTCTATCGTTACTGTTGATTATTGTCGTACGTCGGATTTTTATAATTAATTTTATGTATTTAATAAAACTTGCGATAGTGATTTTTGAAAAAATGTTTAAAATAATTTCCAATAATCTTAGATCTCGCTAAAAAAAATGTAAGGATGAGAAAGGGGAAAGGTTGAAAATTTTGTGCCCGGGTCCAAATTTTGAAGTTACGCCGCTGAATAAATAGAAAAAAAATCTGAATAGGATATCACAGTCTGTTATTATTATTCCAACATTTTATACATACCCGGATTGTAAGAACTATTAAATTTAATGGTAAATTTTTTCGAACGTGTTCATGATGCAATATGTAAATAGAAACGAAGTGTAAAAACCTGAAATATGATAGTAGTATTTACTACTGTAAAACTTGTAAATTGAAATTTCTATATTTCTTACCCAGATTGTATTAAAATAAGCCAATAATATTTTTCAACAAAGGCATGCACCTGTGGTCTGAAAATAAATTAAAAAGAAATATATACTTATGCAGGTTTATTGTATAACTTGTATTGTTATTATAATTATAAGAGAATAGGTAATTAGTTGTTAGTTAAAAATATGGCAGAGGATTTCTAACATTTGCGTAGCAAAAAAAAAGGCCAGCCAGAAATAAATTTATTTCATGTTACTAGAAAACCAAATCTGTAATTGTATGCAGTTTTTTTTTTGCTTTTTGAGACATTAAGGCAGTTTTGTACTTTTATGCATAAATTCAAAATAACATTTATCAAAACGACAATTTTAGCGTTTTTATTAACGTATAAATTAAATTTTTTAGCGTTAGTAAAATTAATCTTCAATTAATCAATTAAACTATAATGTACTAATAATGTCTCCTTAATTAAATCAATTAAATATAAAAATAAAAGTTGCATTATAACAAAATTATTTTTATTGATTGAGACATGGTATGGCATATATATAATGAATTTGACCGCCGATTAATATGAGCAGTCGCCTAATATGAACATCATGGGTCGGTCCTGATTCTAATGTACAACGATACTAATTTCGATTAAAATGAGCAACCGCTTATTGTGGGCAAAAGAAACAGGTCCCGGCGTACCCACATTAAGTGAAATTTATAGTAATTAAATTAGGTAGCTAATTGTTTCTCATTTTATGTGTTTTTAAATATTTAATCGTATAATAATAATATTTTTAGTACAAATTATAGGGGGATTTACGTGTACAAGTGCTTGCATTGTTTTTAGTGTCTTTTTTAGACCTCTGCCCTAGTTTTAACCTTGTGGTACCTACCTACTTATTATTTATTTTGGTATTTTATAATTTTTTTAACACTTACAAGTAATTAAATAACAATGTTGGAAATACTCGTATAATCAACATGATTGCCAATAATACATATACAATACTAGTAAATTGTGTTTTGGTTTCTCTAGTACCCATTTTATGAAAATGGAAATCATCACCAGCTCTCAATCTAATACTTTGCAAAGTATAATTGTCTTCTGGTATTCGATTCTGTACAGGCAAACCATCATTTGAAATATCTTGTTGTTCTAGTGACGTGATTGGCTATACATTTTGATAAAAATATAAATATATGTATCATATACTTATTTATAAAAACTTAAAATTTTGAATTTACATTATGTATTGTGTATAGTTGGCACCTATTTTATATGAAATAAAGCTAAATCGTACTCATTATTTCGTGTTTATTTTATTTTTATGTTCTATATAAATTCTTTTTTAAAATCGAAAACTTACGAATATAGGATATGTTTAAAGGAGATAAGGCAATATGTGGAATAGATATATGGAATAGATGAATTATTGGTGATGTAGATGTATAGAATGTGTGCTGGACGATGATAAAAATGATTGACCCCATTCGCGTGTGACTTATATAAATATATAAGATTGCGGACAATTAAATTGAATTATTTACAAAATAAAATTAGACATACATAAAATATTAGCCATAAAAAATTACAAATTTTTTAAAAATAATTGTAATAAAATTACCAGAAACTCGGTTTAATATACGAGTATTACCCCCCACCCTACCCCCCTCCCAAAAAAAAATATGAACTATAGTATAATGAAGTTAAATTCGGTACGAAGAAGAAGTGAGTTTGTCAGCCTCGCTGAAAAAAGAATTGATGTCTATTAAGTGAATACCAAGTTATAATTGTTTTAAAAAAAGATGTTTGCTTACTAGCTACTAGGTACTACTACATTTTTTACTTGATAAGTTTTATTTAAATATCATACGAGTTAATGAGTTTACACACATCATTAATTTATAAAAATATTGCATTTATAAATAACATACATATAAATAAAACTCGTAAAGTAAAAAATAATTGCAGAGTACTTAGATCGATAAGATAAAAAATATAGGTTATTATTCTTACTTTGTTGAATAACACCATTATAAAATGCTTTTCGCATCAATATTGAATGTTCCACGTTAAATAATGATATTTTTAAATCTGTATACTATACAATATTATGTATTTAAATTGTATTATGACTTTTTATTTTTGTTAGACATACACGTATATTGATATTAGACATGTTTGTTGATTCGTTTGCTTCCATGGCAAACTTATATTGAGCTAGAACGAAATAATTTAATTTTTATTGTCGCATATTATTTGACGACAAATCTATATTAACCTCAAAAATATAGATAAAACGATATATCACATGAAGATTGTTAAATAAAAATACGGACAAACTTCGCACGTGGATGCAGCTACTGTTGTAGGTGAGGAGTCAAAAAGGTAATAGAGGAGAAATTCAATGTATATCTGTAATCAACGATAAACCATTGCTAACGAAAAAACGATTCCGAGCGGAGTGCAGTTGATAGTGTTGCTTTGTCAACGATATAAATGCCATATTATGATAAAATAATTACATAGGCATTATATATTTTCTTTAATAATATTTGTTTACTATTAAACCTATTTTCTCGTTTTTCCTACGTTTTTCCATTTACCAGGAAAACTCTGTAGAAAATCAAAAAATTACCTCTCTAAAGTACCTCCCCAGTCAGATTTTCTCTCAGAAAAAGTACTACACTTAAAAACCTGGGCAAAATCTCTGGTAGAAAAGTTGTTAAGAGAAAAAATAAATAAATAAACGTCATTTTAAAACCTTAAGTACCTCTGCTCCACTCAGAATCTAAAGTTATTCGGGTTATATGGAGATTGTTTGATTTTCTTATTGTTTTAAGAGGTGTTCCCGGGTCCTAAAACATAATTTTTATGTGATTCAAATCATGAAATATTTTGGAAATTCGACGATGTCTAGAAATAAAGAGCAAATATAAGTATTTTGTAAACATTTCACAGAATTCTTATATAATATTATTGTTATCGATGAATAATAATTATTATGTTTTATCGGTAGGTATATATTAGTAATACAATACACAAAAATGAGGGCATCTCTGATCTCTGAACTAGTTAATCTTTATAAACATTCATTGTATTTGGTTATTACACCATTTGATCTGAATGAGTCCACTTACGCGATATTATTTTTAAAAAGTATTCAGAACAAATGTCCATCTCTAAAATAAACGAAAAATTATTCAAAATTAAAATTTTTTTTTTTATTATTATTACTAAAAAAACTCCCGAAGGTTTAAATGGCTCTCCGTGTACTTATGAGTAAAGTATATTTAAATACATAATTAATAGGAGTCTAAATTGTTTTCCAATGTGCGTTGTCTATAAATTAATGTTAAACAATTTAAAGATTTTACTCATAAACCTAATTAAACCTTATCCCTCCAACCCACCAAACACCAACCGAAATTGATTTTTTTTTCAAATTCATAAAACCTCTTCCAAAACTAAATTCTGGTTGCGCTACTGATGGGTAATAGTTTTTTTTATACTCTTATTAGGATCGTTTCATATGTGTATATGTATTACTTTATAATGGTGCACGTGGTTTATATGTTCATATTTCGTTAACTAAGTAATAAGTAAAGTATACTGGCTATATGTGATTAAATGTAACAGTAAAGGAAATAAACGTGCAATTTCGGGTTGTTTGTTGTTTTTTTTTTTTTCTTTTTTGGCTCCCTCCATTCAGATATCCTGGCTACACCACTGTAATAGTGTCATTTATAGATACTTTTTCACTACTCATTCACTAATGTCTTTACTAGAAGTTTTATGCCGTAATAATGATAAATAATACTTTATAATTAAGTATAATAAGTTGGTGTTGTCGTATAATAATAGTATACTTTATTAATTTATACTTTCACGCAAGGCAAATAGAGTATATAGGTAAAATAAGGTAAGGTATATCATAATATAATAATATGGACAATTGCCATCAGACAATGCAGATAGGTGGGTTTATTCATTTGCTCTACGTACATTTTTTTTGTTTTTTTTTTTTTTTTTTGGTTTGTTGACTGAACAAAATGATTATGAATTCAAATAAAATATCCGTTAACGATGTGGTAATTACTATATTAATATGAATGAGTATATATATTATAATGAGATAAGTGTAGTAGTAGTGTATATATTATTATACAGGTATGTTATAGTGATGTGCGTTTACGGAGACGTATAATTATAATATAATTATACCTATATCTTTAATATTTCAGTAACAGTAATTTTTAGATTCTGAACGTAGCAAGCGTATTTAAATGTATCGGTGTTACAATGATGCGTGATTTTACAAGTTTTTTTGCCGGTTAGCAAATTTTCTACCAGAAATCTTGCCTCAATTAAAAAATGCCAAGACACCATTTTTGTTAAATTTCGGATATACTTGATGATTAATAAAGTTGCTTTTTTTATTTTACAAGCAGTTTTCATAATAGTTAGGGAAACCCGGAAAAAACCACAAATGAAAAACTAAGAAATTTACGGCGTTAGCGATTTCATTGTTTTTAGTTTTTTCGATTTTTGTTTTCCTTCAGAAATCTTGTTCCAAATTTCAAAAGTATGCTCTTTTTTAATATGTTTTAATTATTTTAAACTTTTCGACTATTTTTTCTTCTAGAAAAAATTAAACAACATCGCTATTTAGAGTTTAGATGTAAAAACACATAGTACATTTAAAAAAAAAAATGCGGGCATACTTTGCACATTGTGTGGGCCACTATCGTAGGTGATAATTTGAGAAGAAAAGATATAGAGAAGAATTAAATTTAAACACATACGCACCGATAGCAAAAAAAAACGATTCGGAACAAAGTTTTTTTTATACATTTTCCCGTTTTTCCCTATTATTATGAAAACCGCTTGGGAAATCAATAAAGTAGACAGAATTCTTTTCAGCGAAAATTCTACACTTGATACATCAGAGCAAGATTTCTGGTAGAAAAGTTGCTTTCAGTATGCAATAAAAAATAAAAATTAACACCATTGTAAAACAAATACAATCGCTATACGCTCCGAATCTAAAATTATTAATTAATTTAATCTAATCTGTTGAACCACGATGTCACTTATCATTTAACATGCAATGAAATGTTGAAATCGATACTAAAAATTACCTAGATTCGATACTGTCATGAGTATCGAAGGTTATCGAATCCTATACAATATACCTATAATTGTTATAAACTATGTATAAGAGTATATGCAGGTATAAGTATTACAAAACGGCTCAATTGAAAAAGATCGTGACATTTTATGAACTATAATATCTATATACACATAAAATTACATTATAATATAAATATACAGGGAATGTGTGTAATCGTACAATTGGTATTATTAAAAAAAAAAAAAAAAAAATAACTATTATAATAATAAAAGTGATAAAAATAACGTCACAGAGTGCTATTATGAAGACGATCGCCGGGAATATAATATATAATAATAATATAGATACATACTTAATAACATACATAATAATAGTTGGGCGTTACAAAACGGCGGAGCGCGTTAAGACTCTTTCGAACAATATATAATAATAATACATCCGATTGTGTATTTCAATTACTCGGACGTTTAAAATTTCACTACGCGTAATAAATCTATGGGCTCGCCGTAGGCGAGTTCGTACTTATAGCTAAGTACTTACAATGCATACAGAGTGTTCGACTTATCACGAACCAACGATTTTATCGGAAAATTTTAAACGAATTTGATTTATGTGTTTTTTTTTTTTATGGAAATTTTTAAGCTTTATTTTAAAACCGTTTTTAATTTTTCCCGTCTACTCCCTTTTACCTTATATAATATATACTATTGATTTCTGAACGAGAACCCATCCGCGGACTTTTAAACATTGATTTAAACAGAGAATGTATAGCTAACTAAAAATGTCGATATTACAACAGTTTACATATAGTTTAGATCGGAGACGCCAAGAGTGGGAAAAACGTTGGTAAATTTCATGTTCGTGTTTAGATAACAAATACTTATTGGTATGCTTCATTCGTTTCCGTTCTCCTCCAGCATAAACTTGAAACTATTGTAACTCATAAACAGTAAATCTGTTATAGTATGCAGTGTACTAAATACAACACGTGTTGATGCGTATCCAATTCGTCGGACAAATTTATTCTCTATTTGAACCTGATTCGCCGTTTAAAAGGACGGGATTTTGTACGACAACCCGATAAGGTACATGATCATTTCAAGTACAAGGTCGAGTAGGTGTAAACAATTGGGAATTTTTATTAAATCATAATATTATAAACATTATATTAATCCTCCGAGAAAATCGCTGATGCGTGACAAGATGTACCCCATCCTGTACATGTATATATATATGGATAAATGTTATACGCGCGATATATATATATTATTATATATGATGGTATACGCCACGTGAAATTATATTTTCACTATTATATTATATACCGGTATAGTGGCGGCAAACACCGCGGTACAAACGAACGGTCGAATACATTTATGAGGGTAAAAAAAAAAGAGCAACAATAAAACGGTTCGAAAGCACGCGTTGGGTGGTTTTTATGTGTTATTGCTGTTTTTCGCAGTGGTCCGACCCGCGCATTATACCAATACATTATTGTATACGTACCAGATTACAGAGTGGTTCTTTTATGTCACGCACCACATATATTACCGTACCATTATGTATTATGTTATATGATCAGCAATTTATTACGGTATGTATTTGGCTGCCCGGCCGCATCGCTCTACTCCTCCGCGGTTTAAAACTGTTGAAACTGTTCTATATAGGTAATACAATATCGCGCATCATGAACCGCAGTATGCAAGTCCGTTAATGCAATACACGCGTATTATAATATGAATTATAACGTACAAATTTACCTATAAATGTCAAATATATATTTACATTACGCTTATTGACATTTTTAGAGAAAATGTAGACTTTTTTCGTATCTCCGTTGAACTACATATAGACACGATCGCAATTTATGACGCCCATTCGAGGTACTTATTAGATATAGTTACCGCCAGCTGTATACAATACATACAGGCTGTCCCGCGAAGATATACCCCTCGAATATCTCCGGATATAATAAAGACAATCAAATTCTGTTTTTTTTTTTTTCATATTACTTTTTCATATTACTTCTTATTACTTTCATATTACTTTTCATATTACACAGCGGAAAAGGACTACATATATTTATATTTGTATTATTTTCGGAAAACAATAAAATTAATTCGAATATAAACATTTGCAGTTCCCTCACCTGTGAGTAATATGAAAAAAAAAAAAAAACATAATTTGATTATCTTTATTATATTCGGAGATATTCGAGGAGTATATTTTCGTGTGACAGCCTGTATATATATATATATATAAAGAGATAGAGAGTGGCTAAAAGTTTGAGAACAGTGTTCAAATAAAGCTTTTTATAAATAATTTCGTCATGTTACAATTTATTGAAAGAAATTGCAGTAAAATCATACAATTATTACCTATTTGCTTATTATTAAAAACTTTCGCAGGATCGTCAAAAAAGAATCGCCCTGTATAATAGAAACCTATATCGTATATCTATGCACGCCGTCGTAATAGTATTATAACTGTGTAACGGTTATCGTCTCGTAAAAAAAAAAAAAAAAAACGTACAGGACATATTATTATATTGTACAATAATTCGACCGTTACTAGTACGCGTGAGGCGTGACGTCGTCCGTGCGAAAAGATGTTATTGAAGAATTAACGTCTTCGACGACGTCTTTATTTCACCCGTGTCGCTCGTATTACTGCGGGTATATATTATCAGTTATAGAAATACTATAATATAATATATGATACAATGGCTGCAGCACTGCACGACGACGGTTATAATGCAATAATAATAATATAAAATATATTAGGTGTACTGTGTACATCATGTATGCGCTTAAATTGAAAAAAAAAAAATAACTACAATATATCGTCCGTATACCAATCATCGTTCCATAATATATACTATATAGGTGTACAATATAACGAGACCATAATTGTTGCGCCTTAAAGCGGGATGCCAGTACGTACAGGTAAATTTCGACGAGGAGAGCACGGCAATTATCATTATTTTTCGTGCAGTCCAGTATAAATATTTTAAAATACAATGGAACGTAATATAAAACGGATTATTAAAAAGCACATTAAATAATGGGTTTAATACATACCTATCTAGTATACATAAAACGTTGCATGTATATTATGAGAAAGTATTGTGAAAACGGAGCCCTTATTGCTGGCGGTGCAAACTGGAAAAAAAAAACCGTGTATTATAATTATTTATTAAAAAGACGTCTTATGATAATAGAGACGAGTGCAGTCATTGTTATAGATAATTTAATGTATATCTGTAAAGAAAGATAAACCATTGCTAACAAAAAAACGATTCTAAGCGCAGTTTAGTTGATAGTGATGCTTTGTTAACAATATATATGTCATATTATAGTAAAATAATTAAATAGTCATAATATATTCTCTTTAATAATATTTGTTTAATATTGTACCGATTTTCTAATGTTTTTCCTGATTTTCCCATTTATTGGGAAAACTTCGGGAAAATCGAAAAATTGCATCCCTAATGTACCTTCCCGGTCAAATTTCCTTTCAGAAAAAATGCTATCATTTTAAATCGGAACAAAATTGCTAGTAGAAAAAATATGTTAAAAAAAAAGGCCATAATATTTTTTTACCAATACCTACATTTCGTACATTTTCCGTTTTTCCGACATTTTATCCCGATTTTTCCCAGTTATTGTGAAAACCGCTTGAAAAATCAAAAAAAAAAAAAAATTTATAAATTACCATGGAGATAAAATTTAATTTCAGAAAATAAGCTACACTTGATACATCGGAGGAAGATTTCTGGTAGAAAAGTTTGCACAACAAATCGAGGGGTATTTTGCGATTAAAATAATTCGAGAGAGCGATGGCTTGGGTCTCTAGGTAAACTCAAAATGCATTAGTCTTTTCCTTATTAAGGTAAAAAGTCGAGAAAAATTCAAATGCAAATCATTATTTTTCGTCACACTGGTTTGAACTCGGAACCCCTATGACGATAGTAGGCATAAATAACTATATTAGGTCACAACAAATATGCTTTAAAAAGGACAATAAATAGTTTTTTTTTGTCACAAAGTAGTACTCTTAATGAACCTCCTGTTAAATTTTGAAGCATTTTTGTTCAAATCTAACAATTTTACCGAATGAATAACACGTATAAAACTCGCACAATTTTAAATGCCTACCAATAGCCTAAAAATGGATTAAATTTTGTTCAAATTTTATCACGTCTAGAAAAGGCCATACAAATTTCCTGTCCGCGTTTTTAGTCTCTATGAATATTTTTAACTGAATTACAAAAAATTTACCAAATTGAAAATAATAAAAGCATTATTTTCGTAAATTTCCTGTTTTTCTTACGTTTTATCTTGGTTTTTCCCAGATATTATTAAAACCGCTTGGAAAATCAAAAAAGGACCTCCTAAAAGTACCATTTGCATAACATTCTCCTTCAGAAATGATGCCGTGCGTATATATCTGAGCAAGATATCTGGTTGAATTTTTGTACACGATATAGAAAAAAAAAAAAATTAACATCTTAGTAAAACCAATACATTCTTCGCTACACTCAGAATCTAAAATTAAAAAATTAAATAGATGCGCTTATTTCTATTTTGCAATTTAACTGTTGGGTAGTTGATTTTCTATATTTTTCAGGTAAGCAAACCCGTGACGAATTGTTTACTATAATATATATAATACTACTATCTAATCACTAAGTATACTAGGTCCTAGTGTATATATATATACCTAGGTATTACGTTGTCGAAACAAATACAGTGTGTAGGCAACCGACATTCTTTTAATTTTATATTCAAATTAAATTGCGTAATGCACACGCATTATTTGATATTACACGCTATTGATCGAAATATTTGTATATTAATTATGAATGAATCTTTAAAATTGTAATGATTTATCATAAGCGATTCACGTCGGAAAAATTACTAAAATGGCTCGACTGTACAATTTGTAAATAAATAATAGTGAACTATATAATATTTCAGCATTAAAACACAGTATGACTACTGTATTATATGTTTCGACAGCCGTATTTTTTTGTGCCGCGATCAATAAATACGTGCCTTTTTTTCGATAGAGTGCATTTCCACAGTCACCTTTTTTTTTACAAAGCGGAACATTTTTGTGTTCTTTGGACGTATGATTACGTTAGATATACAACCAGTGGTGTGTCCAAGGATTTTCAATTGAATAGAATTTATATAGTAGGTATGTATAGTAAATAATAATAATCGTGAATGAATCGTATTAGACGCTTTCTTTGTAAATACTATGTCTACGATGGCCAGGAATTCAAAAGCGGTGTCCAAAACATACATAGCATATAAATGGTATATGATACACGTATAGTACCCAGATCGCAATTCCAACATACAAACAATTGAGTTCACTAGAAAAAAAATGGACGCGTCTATTATTAATGCATCCTTGAAGTTTTTAGTATATTGTAATCGGTGCTATTGAATTGGCTCCCAATTCAGGCTATCGACGTTTTTACGCATTGAATGGACTCCCAAGATGTATGCGTTGAGTCGGCTCCCTTAGCATTTATTTTGTAAATCCATTGTAAAAATCACGTATAATAAAATTTATTAATTATAATATATATATTAAAATAATTTAAAATACAAATATTACATTTTGAAGATCGTCAAAATTGTTAAAATTTAGTACATTTGAATTTTTTAAATGCATTTTAGAGAGGTTTATGACAGGTAAATTTAATATTAATATTTTACCCTTTCATTATTCATTTTTTCGACCGAATTAATTTTATACATAATCATATAGATACGAATTGCGACAAATTGTGATGAATTTTGAGTACTGAGTTTAACGATATCAGTGAAGTTAGTAGTTAAAGTGTATAATTACGATACTTGTGACTTTTTAATGCGTTATCGGATTAATGGTTATATAATTCCCAGCAGTTATTCGGCACTGTGTCATTTAGAGTTTCGTATTTTTTAAAATTTTATATTTATAGAACCAATTAATACTTTGAAAACCGTTTGGACGAAATTATATTGGGAGCCAATTGAATATTTATAGTTTCTTGAGAGCCAATTCAGTGTTTGATGAAGTACTTCACCTAATATTGGGATCCAATTCAATGGTCGCCATTATAACATCACTATAATATATATTGACAGTGTGCAATATACACAACGAATTCTATCATTATATTCATTTAACTAGCTTGTTGAACAAACAATAAAAAAACACGAACAACACATTATCATTTATGTACATTGAGTAAAAATGTGTAGGCTGATCATTTTTGATTTTGTGAAAAAATATTGAAAAAACGTTTCTCGTATATATATATATATATATATAATAAATTACGATATATGATTTTCGTCCGTGTGTTATTGTCATCCGTGTTCAGGTTTTTCGATTTGTCAAGCTCGTTTCCCCCGGTATGTACGACCGGGAAACGGGAAAATCTAAATTCCGTCGACCGTGAATTATTGTTAATAAATAATTAAACTAATGTATATTATTATATAGCCCACACATTCGGACGCTACATACGTATGTATAATAATATAATATTATACAGTCTCATCTACAATGTACCGCGTATTATATGCACAGGTGACATGTTTTTTGCATTTCCGATTCCCTCCCATTCCGAGATTTCCCGAAGCCTCTCCGACCGAATTTTAATGCCTCGCGCTAAAATCTGTATCTACGAACGAAAAAAAAAATTCAAGCCGAAATACTCTGCGTGCCCGCGAGCACAGATAATCATTATGCACGAGTAAAAATGTACAATAATAATATAATAATATAACACATTGTTACACGGGGAAAAAAAACAAAATGTATTCGATGTGCGGCGTCGGCGATCGCCTCGTATATACACATACACATACAAACATACATACATACATACATACATTGTATATTGATCGTGTGTGTATATATATATATATACGTAATATGTATATGTATATGGATAATTGTATATTTTTTCTTCACGATATAACTGCACGCTATAAAACAAAAAAAAAAAACAAAAATACGCGTATATAATATTATATACCTATTCCACTGAAATACGGTCGATATAATATAATATTATTGTATACGGGTACATCGTTCTCGCGGACCGCAGTCTCCGAAAGAGGCGTATCTGTGTGTATACGTGCGTACGGTGCGCGGGCGCGCGTGTGTGTATGTGTGTGTGTGTGTGTGTGTGTGTGTGTCCGAGGGGCGCGCGCGGGCGCGAGGTTGCGTGTGTGCAAAACTCACCGCGTGTCCGGGCCCCGGCCCGTCGCCCAATAAAACGACAGCTTTCACGGACGCCGCGCCGCCACGCACCCCGGTCGCGCCGTCCAATGACCTGCGGCGGTACATCGGCCGCGTCGCCGGCAGGAAGAGGGGAGGGGGGTTATCGCCGCCGCCGCCGCCGTCGTCGTCTCTGTCGCGCAAACGTAAGCGGCCGTCGGGTCTCCTCGTGGCGGCGGCGGCGGCGGCGGCGACGACGGCGGGGACAACCGCGCGCGGCGGTGGGCGGCCGCGGATCGCCGGCGAATGGGCGTCGTTTACGCGCACCGCGGCCACCTCTACCGTCCGCCCACCGCGTGCCGCCCGAGATTATCGTCGTTTTTTTTTTTTTTTTTTTTTTTTTTTTTTTTTTGTCGTCGTTTTGTTTGGTCCACGAGGACGGCGGCGGCGGCGGCGGCGGCGCTCGGTTTTCCTGCGGCCCGAGATGTCACGGCGCGCATTCACAATCAGTCGTCGTGCTCCGCCAGACTGGGGTGTGTTCGCATCGACATCATCATCACTCGTCGCGTGATACTCGTCCGTGGTCCATCGCGCGCGCCGCTCTCCCGTCATTTTATACGCGTCCGTACCGCCGGCGCGCTACACACGCACACACGCGGGGAAAAAAACATTTCGCCTCTCGCGACACCGCGTCGTTATTGTATTATTGTTGAATTTTTTATTGTTTCATTATTATAATAACAATAATAACGTCGCGTATTGATTGTTTCTAATATTTTTATTTTTTTTTTTTTTCGTCGCGATCGTCCTGCACAGACAATCATCCTCGTTTTTTTTTTTTTTTTTTTTAATTTTACTATATATTATTATAATATATAGTCTCGTCGGATTAACCCGGTCACCACACAGCCCCCGAATTCCGCGGCCTTTAACCGTCGCGTGTATATTCGCGCGCACCGCTTCGCACCGACGGAACGCATTTTTTCGACCCCACATAAGTGCCACCCAGACATGTGACATGAAGGCTACAATTGTGATCAGAACAATTATCCTGACCCTCGTGGTCGACGAGATCTCCAAAGTTTACGCCAAACACCGCGAAGGCAAATACAAGGGCACCCACTGGTGGTAAGTAAAAAAAAAAAAAAAATTACGCGCGTATACGAACATAATATAATATTATTATCTGTATATTATACGTAATATACAGGTATTGTATATTATTACGATTACTCGAATCGGGCCGTATATATGTATATACGAACAGTACCGGGGGATGGGCAAATCGACAGACGATTCACAAAATGTATGACAATTTTTTATAACCTTTTTTTTTTCTTTTTTCTACACAAAGTTCGTAATTGCATTTAACTAAGAAATGTGCAAGTCAGTAAACAGAATGCGATTTCACGCATTTCGAAACGCGCGTATTAATATGTACAATAAATTATCGTCGTAATACGCACGCTGAAATATAACAGAAAAATCGTTAATAATTTTCCGGTCCTCTCACTGCATACCGTTCACATAACTGATGTATCAATTACGTAAATTACGTGTATCGAAAATGTATTCGTATCGATAACGTTATAATTTATATATATAAGAAATATTTCCAATTCAAACGCTGCGATAATGTATAAATATATTTTTTTATAATCAAAAATATTCCTAATGTTCTCGCGTTAGATGAAAGATAATATACACGAGGGTGTCAACGCGTAGCTATATATATACACATATATAAATGTGTAGTTTTTTTTTTTTTAATTTTAGTGTGGGTTTGCGTCTTTTTTCCGTTTCAATATCAGCACTTTATAAAATAGAACAACACTTGATATAATATTATATATAAATGCTTAGCATAACATTATAACACATATACCGTTATGTTATTATATTATTACTATAGAGTTATATCACGTTGTTCTCAAACTATTTCGGCTGTTTCGGTGTAGTAAATTTGTGTTGATTTTCTATTTTCTACAATCATCCGAAAGTCTTATAAATAATAGTAAATAAATATTAAAAAAAAAAAAATCAAATCATATTATTATAATTAATTCAAAAAAATATTTAGATTTAAATTCCGGGAAAATATAAAAAATGTATTTGCTTTATAAATGTCATCTATTATAATGGCATATTATATTATTTGATAAAATATTTCTGCAGGTTTAGCTTACTACCGATTTTTTTTTTTTCAAAATGTGTTTTCGCGTGTATACGTTAAAATAAAAATTATATACAGACGTTAAAATCCACACGTTTTGAGAAATACAGTTGGTAATACATAAAATTCTAACTATATAAGAATATAGTAATATGCGTAACGAAAATCCCGAACTTTTTGAAATTTTATTTTTATCACTTCCAACCGATCTTTTTTTTTTTTTTACCTTTTTAATGTAAGTATACTCGCGAAAACACATTTTGAAAAATACAAATCTATAGCAATAGCGAAACTAGAATGTTACGCGAAATAATAATAGATAATATAGTATTATAATTGTAATATTATTTTAGGGATTTTCGGATTTTTTTTTTTTAAGAAAATGATTTTAAAACGTTTAGTACGAGAGTGCAGACTTTTGGTTACTCGCGCAGCAATATTATGATTTATTAATCATATGAGTAATGTTTGTTTAATGATAATTTATTAACAATAGTATAATAATTGTGTAACGACATTACCTAATTTTATAGCGTGATTATTATAATAGTTAAATTATAACTACATCTATATTATGTATGCAATATGAGTAAGGCATTCGATTGTCTTGTTACAATACATTAACATACGGATTAAATATCGTATTAGTAGTTAATTACAGAAATTAAATGTCCAATACAATATATTATACCCATTGAATAATATGTTAATATTATAGTTAATGAAATCATACCCATTAATAAATCGAATGCGACCAATTAAATTTTGTAATATTTAACCGTATAATACATATATTATTATGTGTATGATATATACGCTATACATTATTTTTAATAATTCTCGATTCATAAATATGTATACGTCCTATATATATATATATATATATAGTCAAATCGTTTTTTATTTTCTTTTTAATTTAAACGCTATTATTGCGTTTACTTGTAGTTTCGAACGATGAAAATAATTAATACAAACGGTTTTATAACGTTTGTATACTTTGTTAAATTTTGGAAAGAAAAAAAAAATAATAATAATAATAATTTCAATACAAATTCGATCGCGACAGACACATGTTTACTCGAGTAATTTTTTTTTACGTTATATAGGTGCGTTGATATAATACGATGATCGTGTTTTATTCAATTAATTTCGCACGTTCAGTCGACGCGTCTTACAGTTTTATTGCACTTTATCAGTTTGGTTAGTTAGTTAGTTAGTTAGTTAACGGTTTCACGATTGTATTCGTTGTTATACATCATACCGTTGTTATTATTGTATAAGTACCGAATTAAGTGCGATTATTGCACACTACGCGTTACATACCATTATTGTATTGTTGTATAAACGAATTGCAGATTACCGAGTACGCTATATTATGCGTGAAAAACAAATGATGACGATGACGGTTAATCAATTGAAACACGAATATTATCTATAAACGTATAATTTCAATACAACAATAAATATATGTACTCGGCGTATTCGATAAGCCCGCAGAGACATACAATAACAGACGACATACGCGTCGATAATATTATAACATAGTATACGATTACACCGAAATGCTAGAGCTATTCATAATAGTTAAACTCGGCTAATATTTTTATTATAACGTGGTATCCGTATACATGCATTGTACACAATATACTGTTATATTATATATGCAGGTAATAAATATTCCGAGGAGAAAAAAGAAAAAAGAAAAAAAAAAAACGTTCTGGCAGATAACGTTTTGTAAACGTTGTGAAAAAAAAAAAAAAAACCTCGCAAGAAAGAAATTAAGAAATATAATTTAAGAATGAAAAGAAATCGTTTTTTTTTTCTTTCTTTCTTTCTTTCTTTCTTTCTATTCACAATAATAAAATATAAAAATACACACGTATATTTATATATATGTATGGATGGATGTATACCTAAACATACCTATCCGTATCGTGAGACGTCGTCCGATCTTCTTCGTATATAATACGTGTGTACAAGAGATCACCCTTTAAACCGTTCAGATTCGTTGAAAACGATATTCGAGATTATTATTATTATTATTATTTTATACGTACCCTACCCCGCGCGTTAGTATTTTATCGTCACTATTTCATTATATATATATATATAGCCGCGGTCGGGTAAGATTTTATTTTTTACAATATTATACATACACCTATAATACACAGTGTGTGTGTGCGTGTGCGTGTGTGTGTGTGTACTGTGTATGCGAGTCAACGGGGTCCGCGGCGACGCGATATCGAAACCGGAAGGTATGTCACCACCGTCATCAGCGTCGTCATCGTCTCACAATCTCAGCGTGAACCGTTTTACAATTTCATTTGGCGGGATGGTTTTTTTTTTTATTTTTCATTTTAGTTTTTGTTCTTATTATTATACATTTTTTTTTTTCTTTTCGTATATTCCGAAATGTTTTATTTCGTTTTTTTTTTTTTTTTCCTCTCCCGTGTATCGCTAATAAAGAGGGAGGACCGGGTCAATTGAGACGAACCCCATACAACAGCGCGCGGTACATGCGTGTATATGTATAACAGAGACACCGGGGAACCACCCAAAGTGGCCGTCTACATGTCTAGATGCCTATCTGCGAGACTATTGTGAGTGCGTACACAAGTAGTTGACAGATACACACACGCACACACACACACACGCGCGCGCGCGCGCCCGTGGATATTATACACGCGCATCGCGCGCGCGCTCGCGCGGTTCTTCAATGGGCGCGCGAGTAGGGTATCACCGGGCAACCCCATTAATTTCAATTTGCGCCGATGACGATAATAACAATAATAATACGGGGGATCGGACGGGACGAGAGGGATAAGGAGAAGACGGGGGGATGGTGGGTGGGCGGCGGGGGGGNGGGGGGGGGGGGGGGGGGGGGGGGGGGGGGGGGGGTTGAGAGGAAATAATAAATAATATAAATCCGCGTAGAGGCCGCGCGCTTTTAAACGTTATTATTATCGTTTTTTCGTATCTCTCGAAAACCATTGTGCACGAATACTACGATATTATATTTATTATATTATGAACGAAAATTGATATATACGTATATGTATATATATATATATATGTATATATGTATATATACGTATATGTATATGTATTATTATCCGCTGTGCAGCGCGTCGCCCCGCACGTTACACTACGGGTATACCGTACAAAACGAATATATTCCGATGAAATACATGCTCCTCTTATTCGTGTCCCGCGATCCGAACAGTACATTATGTATAACACGACTCTAATAATATAATACTGTATTATACGACCGTTCGCTATATGTCGTACGACATAGCTATACGTGTATATTTCATTTTCCGGCGTCTTCTATATGTATGCACGTTTTTTTTTTTTTTTTATCTTGGGCAAATAATATAATAATAATAAGTTATAAGTTTTTAAAAGAAAAAAAAAAAAAAATAAACGAGATAAACGAATATCCGCCGAACAAATTATACGATGATGATGTCATATAATATAATATTGTACACGTACACGATATACGCGGTACGCACTCCATATAATAGAGTACATAATATAATATAAACAGGGTACTCGTACGCGTATTATATTACTATAATGTTTAATATTATATGGGTACCCGACAATATATGTATATACGTATATTTTTTTAAATAGTTATAAACATTATATTTAAGTATTTATATATTATATATTGTTATTATTATATACACGCGCGCATTTATATAGCTGCGGCAGAGAGTACTTGTGATTTACATTTTCCTCGCGAAGAGCGTGTACAATAATAATAATAATAATAATAATATTGTACATAGATAGGCCGTAGGAGGTACCTATATGTATATATATATATATATATTTATGTATATATATATATATTTATGTATATTGTTATTATTTCAGACTGTCGAGAAATATCGCACTTTTATACGCATATACTTATGTTGCCCGCATAACGCAACACTGTGTTATATTTTCCCTCCCCCCACCCCCGTTCGCCGTATCGTGTCGTTATTATATTTCCCGTCGCCGTCGTCGGCGTATTAAACGTTACGGTAACGCAACGAAAAACGACGTACAGGTACCGCGATGTACGTCTGTGCGCGCTGTTACGCACACGGCGTCGTACAGGGTGTCCCGCGAAGTTATACCCGTTTTGTCACGCGCGTCGCGCGTATTATCGTGCGCGTGGCGTACGCGCACGTATACCGCGCGTTTATCGGGGCGTTAAATTTTTTTTTTTCACCGTCTCTGTTCGATCGCGACGTTTATGTTATCGGACATATGAGGTTCGAGGTTCGTTTCGCGTAACGCGCACCGGAAACGGAACGGGCCGCGAGAATTGCGGACGCGGTGCAGCGCGCGTCGGCGCGCGCAGAACAAGAGCCGCACGCGCGGCGCACGTATTGCGATCGCGGCGTACGGAAAGGGTTATCGAGACAAATCAATTCGATTGCACGGCGCGCTGTTCGGAATATCGCTCGTTCCGTTCGACGCGGATTTATCGTAACGAATACAACCCGTCCGTCGCGCGTACGTGGCGACACCGGCGCGACGCGACAACACTGTGGCGTTCGGTCCGAGCGACATCCGCACGCGCAACACTGTGGCGCGGTTATGGGTTTTGATAATTTCAAACAGTTTTCCCCCCCACCCCCATCCGTCTCTCTCTCTCTCGTTTCGTTACTCTCTCGCGACGACGAGATGGCGTCGTTCAGTTCGCCGGACGAAACGACGACAATCGATACGATTACAGTACAAATACAATCAATACGCGCGCATCCGCTGTTGTGTCGTTACAATAATATTTGTGTTGTACGTACACGCCTGAAAACCTGGATTGGAAAATGTTGCGCGCGCGACGCGACGGTATTTTCTCACGGCGACACTCGTGAGTCGTGAAACGCCAGTCCCGTAGGTTCACCCCCTCGTCGCCCCCACCCACCGACCCACCCGCCACCCACATCCCGTTTCTGTTCTCCGAGTTGTCCTCATCAATATCTGTTCGTTCGTTCGGACGCCGTTTCCGTCACACGCGTAATATTATCAACGGCCGCCCGTCGACGACGTCTTCGACGGAGTTTAATATGTTGCCGGTACACTCCAAATTACGCGCGTCCCGGCTATTACGCGCGCGCGTACATACAGATATTATACATATACATATATACATGTTTATATATATATATATATACATATATTCTTATACGCCGGGGCAGTAACTACTATTATTATTATTTTTTTCTACGAGTGGTAGAGTAACATACAGTACACTCGTATATTATAATATATATACATACATACGTACGTACATACGAATAGTAGTCATAATAACGATGAGGTAAAAATCATTTAGACCGCTAATTACCCGGCAGCTTCTACCTGCATACGCGGCACCGGCAGCGGTCGGCAGCGCCTCGGCACATACGGGTGTCGGACGGGAAAATATTACCGTCGTGTTGTTATTTGTTAATTAATTTCCGGTTTAGGAGGCGTCGGGCTCGGGTATTAGAGACGACAGCGCCTACATGCGCGTACGTACATGTATATATATATATATATATAGGTAGGTAGTCGCGTACCTATATACTATATATATATATATATATATATATATTATACGCGTGTTAGTAAAGTCGGGTTGTTATTATTATTATTTTTATTATTTTTCGAATTTGTAACCAATAATAATAATAACATATATATATATATATATATATACATACATAATACATAATATAATAATATGCCGGAGCGCGTTATGCACGAGAGATGCAGCGCGGCAGCGTAGCGGCCGTCGGTGCCCGTATACCAAAAATGCACTAATGACACGCGGTGCAGGCGTATTAGGCCGACGCCGCGGACGCCGCGCACGGCGGAATGCCATTTACGAGTGGCTAACAAATGAACCGCTTGTCCGACCGAAAATCTGTCTCCCGGCCCTTAATAATAATAATAACAATAATAATAATAATAATAACGCAACCTCGCCTCATTGCTGCACGGTGTGTATGAACTAAACGTCATACACATTAGGCGTAACCAAAGGTAATACCCATGCGTGCGTCGTACGTGCGCGCGCGGACCCGGTGGACGATATTGCCGCGGTAATGTCCGAAATTAATGTCGGTCGGTCTCGAATCTGTCGACAAGAAACGAAAAAAAATTAAAAAAAAAAATAAATAAATAAATAAATAAAAATAAAACGGGAAGCGTACAATATGTATATGGCACGGGTATCGTACAACATCCCGGGGCCCCGCGGTCCAGAAATCATAAAACATCCCGAAGCCACGGCGGTTGTACCCATACAATACGTATAAATATACGGGTATTCGAAATTTGGATTTTGATATTTTTTTTTTTTTTTTTTTAATTTTATTTCTGGACTTTTTCGGATTTACGCGGAAAAATATAAACGATTTTTCGGTCCAGCTCAAAAAAAAAAAAAAAACAATATAAATACCCCATCGGCATTGATTGTAATAATTGCCCGGTGTAGAATATGCGAGTGACTCGTATAACACCGACACTTGAGAACTTGAAAACTGACTATTACCATTGCGCGTATTATCGGATTCGTCATACGGGCGTTTTGTAATAAAAAAAAAAACACCGTAAAGACGACGAGAAAATGTGTACCCTGTCAATCTGTGGGTCCGGGGTATTATACACGCATTCGCGCATCCGCTGCATCTCGTTACGGGGTGGATTGTTATTCCGAGACTTCAAGCGTACGATGACCACACAATACGTCTTCGAAACGTGATAATGCGTATGGATCGCAAAACTTTCCGACGGCGTTACGCGGTTTTATCGAATTCCGGACAAGACGGGTCCGTTATCGCGTATACATATCATGTAATCATAACATACTGTTATCGTTGAAACAGTAACAACGTATTGTTACAGGGCTCCTACCACAACCGGACGGAATCCGTTTTTTTTTGAAATTTTCGGTAGAAAAATAAATCCGTTTCGACGTGTCCGATTTTTGTATATAAAAGACGTGGGTCCATTTTACCTACGTAATAACATGTCCCCCGTGTAAATATCAATCGGACACGTTGTCCCGCACACACAATTGACGGGGACAGAATATACGTGTGTTCCGAATTGCCGAAAACCGGGAAACAAACAACGTGGACTTATCCGAACATGTAACGCGGAGCCCTTCGTATTATCGGATCGAAACGTATACGTCACAGGTACATTATACTATATTACATACGTAAAATTGTGTCTCTTTGTACGCCGCGCCCGCGACACAATGAAGTCGTCGTGTCTTTGTGGCAAAGTAGCGTTCAAACTATGCGCTCGTGTAAATCGGTATGTGTGTGTGTTTGTATGTGTGTGTTTGTGTGTATACATATATATATATATAAAGAAAATAAGAATCGGATGATTAACGACATTAGGAGGCTTAAAATATATAAAAATGTCGACCGGAATGAAGTCAGAACGCGAATATTCCCACGACAACCGATGATCAAGGGAGATAGGCTAGAGCTGTGCTAGTGATACTATAAATTACACTATACTCACACATATATATTTTATACCTATAATACACATGTACGTATACGCGCGCGCGTGCACACTCGCCCCCTCTGTCTAACCTCTTATTTGCCCGTTCTGTCTCTCTCTCTCTCTCGCTCTCTCTATTTCTGTATATCTTTTTACACACACACGCGCGCGCGCGCGCACGTATATCCGTACATCACAAAAAACAAAACAAATTTATAAGGGGAAAAAAAAAAAAACAATAAAAAGAAAGAAGAGAGAAAAAAGAAAACGAGTTATGAATATAATATAAGGTAGGTATATAATATAATAATAATATAGGTACTCGCCGCTGCGTCGGCCGCAGCAGCGCCTGCCTATCTTTTTATACATTTTATATTTTATATATATATATATATATATATATGTACACGTACATACATTTTTTTTTTCCGTTTATATAAACAAGTAAATGTCCACCGGAACATTCCTCCGCTGATTTATCTTTTATCTTTCACGTCAACGGTTAACGTTTTACGATAATCACCTTTTAAAGTTACTAAATTACCCGGTGCCGCAGTTGTCACGTATCGCCGTACGCGTAATATAGGCAGAGGTACACACTCACGCGCGGTTATTGTCCGCGAGCGCGGCCGCGGCGATTCGAAAATTACGTGGATTTCTCTGACCGCGCGCGCGCGTTTTTTTTTCTTTTTCCCCGCCTTTGCTCGCGGTAACGTCGTGTCACCGCGAAATACACGCGCTCGTATCGTTCGTATATTGTACCTATATACATATGCAATACTATTGTGTATAAACATAGACTTTTTTCTTTTTTTTTTTTTTTTTGCTATCTAGACTTTAATCGCCGCCGAGAAAACGCAATTCCGTCACGCTGTTATGGAGTCGAATTTTCGCTCCACCTCATCCCGCCCTAATTTTCGTCATAGAACCGACTGCGACCAGACAATAATATCGCGAATAACCGAACACTGTATTATAGTGCGATGTGCTGTGACTACGTTACACCATATTATTCTACAAAATTATACTGTAGTTCCATCCCCTTAAAAAAAAAATAATACTAAATTCGATCGCGAAAATTACAGGGTCGACGGGAGTTCAAAGTAGAAAAAGTTCAATATACTACAATTCGTATATGCGTGTACACGATTTCATCATTCGGGTTCTACTCGTGGGATACAAAACTAAAAAAAAAAAAAACACCCTTTTTCCCGCTACAACGCTGTTAAATTTAAATCGAATAATTAAACCCAACTTTTATCATTTCAATCTCCGCGTATAGGACACCCCTAATTTCCAAATTTGTCACAGACGGAGCCGTTGGAAATATTCAAAACTAACGGGGAAAAGATATAATAATAATCAGATACTACGCGTAGTCAAAAATAGGATATTTGGATATTTTAATTTGTTTTTTATTTATTATTATTATTAACATTTACAAATAGCTACACGTTGACGAACGCCGCGGCCGTAAACCCCGTAATCGGATTTCTCATTTTTATAACATTACTGTGCCAACATAGAGTATAATAATTAATAATAAACGCTTTGATCAATATTTTAAAAACACGTTTTTAAATGTATAAATTATAGAAAATATGACGAATTCCGATTAGAAAAAAAAAAAAAAAAAGTTATGAAAAATAACAAAATTGCAAAAGGTGCAAAATATAATTTCACTTTAATTCTGTTTCTCCGTGTTTATACAATAACATTATGAAACGCGTTTTAAGCTCACTCTATTGTATACACTGTTAATTTATTAAAAATCTTGTTTATAATAATAAGTATGTAGTTGTCGTCTCAACGTAATCCGTCGAAATCACACACTCGTATATAGTCGCATAATAGCAGTGGTTCTCAACCGTTGTATGTTGGTAACTCAAGATATTTACACAATTTTTCTTACAGACCTTTTTGAAAATAATTCCCAACTAAAGGCTACCCATCCTATCCAACCCACTTAATTGTTCAATTACCATAATTAAAAGATACTATTATACCACCCGTTTGTTTTAAAAGTAATATGCACGATTAACCGAATAATGGGTACCTTGTGAAGTAATGTCACAATAATGACAATTGGTACCAAAACAAATGCTGGCCGACAACTCACCAAATTTAATCGTTTCTGTGAATGTGATCCAATAGTGTGTATTCACAGTATCGAAAGATTACATTCCAAAATGTATAAATTTATACTCGTTTGTCAAGAAAAATAATTTACGAAAAATATTTCATTAATTATTTTTAAAACTATTTTATTCAGGTAGTTAAAAATAAAATTATTATATTAAAGTTTCTATTATTTGGCGACCCATTTAAAATTATCCGTGACCCAATTTCGGGCCGCGACCCTACGGTTGAGAACCGCTGGTTTATAGCACACGAATAATATCGGTACTATTGTAATATGTACAGAAGGAAATGACCGGCCGCCGTGTAAACTGTGCACGTGTATCGTAAAACACGATAATATTACGCGCAGTTTCCGATAATGACGATAATGTTAATTGACGAATAACACGATACCGACGTTTTCTCGGTGGCCGTCTCTCGGTTATACTAATCATGTTACGGTCACCCGGTAGATATAGGTACCGGTATAGTATACGGAATAATTTATATGAACTTGACCTTTCTTCATTTTTCTTTTCAAAACTAAACGATTATCATTCACGTATCATCCGAAACGGACGTTTCGCAACGAAATGCATTTTGAAACGATAACGTGAACGTAATCGCGGCGTTCGGCGCGTTTTCCCGGCGCCCGCACGGGCGATAAATGATTTTTCCGCGGTCGGATTTGCCGGCACGAATTCGTTACCGGGCCGCGCGAATTTCGGCGCGGGATCCCGGACGCCGCGGCGGCCGCGGGGACTCCCGCGAATTCCCGGAAGGGGTTAGCGCGGGATAAACCGGCAATCGTACGGAAACCCCTTTGGACGCAGTCCGGTGTGTCCGCGTTACACCGTGTGCGCGCGGCGGCCGACACGTTCTACAAATAAAACGCCGCGCGCGGTGTTTGTCCATTTACGACGCGCGCGCGCGCGCGCGCTTTTCTAAATAATAACATCACGGTCTCCGGCCGCCGCGGGGCCGCGGCGTCGTCGCCGGCATAACGGGGCGCGTGTCCGGTGCGTGCGCGCGCGCGCGCGCGCGGTCGATCTCGAGTGCCCGAATCCATTGTCCGGGCGCGTCGTCGACGTTTCCGTCGCGCCGTCGCCGGCGCGTCCGACGCGACGCGGACACTTACGAGTGTATTGCCTATCCGCACTCTGTACACACGTATATAACAAGTACGTACGCGCGCGTTCGATAGTAATAATAATAATAATAATAATATGACGTACGAACCGGCGAGGATGCGGGGCGAAGTCTGGCGGGGGCCGGTATGTAGGTAACGTTGTCGCGTAGTGACGGCGAACCGGGCGAACCCCAGACGCACTTCAGACGACTCCGCGCGGCCGTCGTCGTCGGCCGTGTCGTGTGTACCGATTGCGACTGTACGTGTACGCACACGCACACGCACACGTACACACACGCACGCACCACACACACACACACACATACTGTATATGTACGCGTGTACACGTATGTACGCGTGCTCGTGTGCGCGCGTTTATGCTTTGCTCGTACGGTACGGGAGGAAACGTTTCGGCGCGTATATTAAGTATTATTGACTGTCGCGCCGCCGTCCGGCCGCCGGCGTATATCAAATGTCGATAATCGGGTCTTCGCTAAAACGTCTGTATACACACACGCATGTGTGTGTATACACGGTGTTACTGTACACGATACACGGACGATTGTTATACCGAGGGGATTCGAAATACACCCGTTCCGCGTCAGTACTGCACCGGCCGTCCCGTAAATACACACGCGCGGAACATTGTTCGTACTTGAGACGAAACGAAAAAATAAAAATAGGACCCCCGCCCAATCAAAACGTGGATTTTTATGGACGTCCGACGAATAATTACAGCAACAACTTTACTTAGCTATATCGACTACACAATGTAGGCCGTCCGTGTGAGTCGGAACATTAATGGTATAAAACTAAAGGCGTTTCTGATCTCTGAACTTAAGGGAATCTCAATTAACGTTCGAAATATTTGGTTACCCGCTCGACCATTCATTTTAGTCATGAGCGCCTCCGAAAAATTTTGAATTTTTTTGTATGGGTATACACTGCAGTAATACCGGATGACAAATCCGCGTAAACGCGTATTAATTCAATACGCGTCAAGTCTATTACTCGCGGAAAAGACTTTTCCGATTTTTTTTCGAACTTTCGAATCCTTTCGGAATTTCGAATATTACTATTACTTTCGTCTTTTTTTTTTTCTTGATTTCCCGTTGCTCTCGACATAAACGAGATTGCCCTACATAGATCCTTAAATACGTTCCAAATTTCCCAACTATATAACAGCGACTTGCCCATCGTGTTGCGAAGTATTTTCTTAAGCAACTATACGCTTTCTATATCACTAAAATTGAATAGGTTTTATCATTGTTTTTTTTTTTTCCTAAGTATTCCACCTGTATTTCAAACGGAATATTTCCCGAATCTATAGCGTATACATTATAATATAATCTTTAATAGGTACTTGTAGATTTTTTAGTACCTAGTAAAAAAAAAAATAGAGAAACGCAATCGCAAACACAATATTATATTATATTATTTAAACACCATCAGTCCACACGCATCACAAATAATGTTTACACCGATTTACGCGAATTGGGGTTAGGGTCGCTATTATATCCAATAGTGTACCTACGTATGTTGTTATTATTATTTTTTTTTTTTGGAGGGAAGACATTTTCGTTTTGTTCTTTTAGCGATATATTGTGGTATATTTTATCATAGGCGCCAGGTACTTACGCAGGAGGGTGTTTTGGGTATTCAAATACCCCTTTCCCCATCCCCGAAATGTTTGTTTTCATGTATGGTTATTTACTTATTCCATTTTAACGTTATATTATTGTTATAATTTTCAAATACTGAATTTCAAAAACGCTCCACAAAACTTATTTTCGCGTACGTCCTCGCGACGCGCGTATTGTCAATATTAATAAAAAAAAAATATAAAATAAAAATAACCCATACACTTTACACGCGAAAAACGCGTGATATTTTTGATGTTTTAGTCGGTCCCTCGTTCGATCGTCGTAAACATCATAATAATATATTATAATACACTACCTACACATTTGACGTTTTTGACGGGATCGATCTCGCCTGCGCAGCCGCCGAGTTGTGATTCGACACATTTTCGGTTCGCACGCCGCCATAAATGTATTACACGTAGGTACCTAAATATTATTATGTAGGTATACATATAAGCTCTTATGGATAAATATAATAATTATACGGTTGCACGCACGGTGTTATTATTATTACAATAAAACGTACGCCTTATATTATATTGTATATATAGGTGTACATTTAAAAAGTCACACGGAATTGTAGAGAGCGGATAATTCAGAAGCGGTCGAAATGAACGGTGGTTTGGGGTCGCAGGGGATTTATCGGCCCAGACCTTTTTCCCGTTAAGTATACTCAAACAATATAGTTATATATTGTGTACATTGCAATACATTAAAAAAAAAAAAAAAAAAACGTTAATAATTATAATATTTAAACAAATCAGCCTTATCCCGTATCCCCCCTCACATTTTACGACATGAATCATTTTCATCATATTGTACCTTTATATTAAAATATATCGTTACATTATTATATAAACGATCTCTAAAAATATAAAAAAAAAATAAATACGATATACCTATAATATTGCACGTGTTTCGATTTCGACAGGGGAATCGCGAAAGCTGGCGAACCTAATAATTTGGTACCCATGAGTCCCGGCATGATGCACATGGACTCGACGTCTATGACGTTGTTGAGGAACAAGCAGAGACGGATGATTCGAGAAAATCCCGGCGTGTTGCAGGCCATTAGTCGAGGCGTGAACATGGCGCTGCAAGAGTGTCAGCACCAGTTCCGCAACAGAAGATGGAACTGTTCCACCAAAAACTTTATGACCGGCGAAAACTTGTTTGGCAAAATCGTGGACAGAGGTAACGCATTTTTTTTTACACGTTTTCGTCGCTATAATACATTGCTTTCAGTGTTATGGGTCTTTATACGTATATGTACATCATATTGTATATATTTATACAGAGTTAAAGACAATATAACCGCACGACGAATATGTTTACCATATAACATACAATAATACGATTTGCGATTTTTTTTTTTTTTTATCTTTATCGAAAACAACGGGTATGTATCCGTACTATATAATATACTAATGCTGTAGTGTGTCGAAGCCGGACAAAAAAAAATAAAAAAAAAAAAAACAACATTAAATCTCCGTCCCGCGGCTTAATCGCGAATTAACACTACTACGACGTCATCAGCGACGTTCCCGACGATAACATACAAGTTCAAAAGCTTTTACCCAGGAAAATTGCTAACCAGTTATGCCCTGGGATTGGCATTGGCTGTGTGATGTGTGTGTTTAATAATGTATATTAGTGTACACGTTGTTATAATTGTCATATTGCAATATTATATATACCATTAAATTCACACGTCAAAAAGCTCCTATTTGATATTTAAAAAAAAAAAAAAAAAAATCTTATACATAGGTAACGAACGTTTTAGTTTTATTTTGATTTTAAAAGGGCGACGATGATATTCTATTGATATTCGATTTAATCCATTTATACTTTATTGGAAAAAAAAAATACATCAAAACTAAACCATACATTCATAGAATAGTTTACCATTACTCAGTTTGTATTTCAAAGTCTTAAAGACTATATACATTACGGAATGAAAAACTATAGTATTCATGTTAGTTTTAAAATTGCATTTTCCCGTTCTTTGACCGTCGCACGGTATTATATCTACGTTTCCGTAATGTAACCGATAACACCCAATCAATAAATTTTTGAGTTCACCGTTCACGAAAAATATAAAAATGAGTCGTCATAGCAGGAATATTGGCCATAAGATACGACTCCAAACTATTATAGGCATTTTGTACATAATATTATAATAATAAATATAACGTGCATGTGATGACGAACGATCGTGAAACGGTATTATTTCGTGATTAGATAGCGATAATCGATATAATGTAATAACAAAAAAAAAACTGACAGAGGTTTTTATTTTTTAATAGATAACGTGTGTTATTAATCACGTTAACGGTGATATAAATCGAAAAAAAAACAATACAAACTAATAGTTATTTAATTTTTAATTAATAATTATCATACTGCCGCAGCCCTGCAAATGCGTCCGATTCTGATGATGACGCGCATTGATCCGCATACGATACGCCAACGTTATAATTCATAATACACAATCAGTGGTTAAGCTGGAAAAAACTCTGAAGGGGAGGGCTATATTTATTGAAAATTTAAGGGCGTTCCCAAAAACACGGAGACGAGACTTCCAAAACGTTTTCCTTTCGCATACACATTGGTTCATTTGTTATATTATATTAATAGTATTTAAAAATAAACGGCACTCCTTCTCAAATATAATCTTATTTTATACGTCTGCTCAGTAAAAAATAAAATAAAACGGAGTCTGATTACGTGTAATCTAATAGTAAGCAAAGGAGCAATTAAGGTAAACATTCTGGGGGGGCTATATTCTCAAACAAATTCATTTACTTAAATTTGAAAATATAATATTGTACAAAATTAGTGTAGTCATATAAACAAATACAAATGATTATTAAAAATAATAATATACCTAACTATACCCGAAGTAACTGGGTGGTAGGTTATTTGGAAAACTGGAGGGACTTAGCATCCCCAAGCCCCCCTTTAGTTGCGCCTATGATAATAGATAACAAAGAATTTATTTTTGATAAAAATAATTCGAGTTTATAAACGTTCGTTTAAAAATATCTCGGTGACAATAAATAAAGAGGACTAATAATTTCACATTAAATAACAAGGGTGACACCGTCTGCCTGCGCTCTAACCATTGTACCCGATCTGATACGTTCTCGTTTTATCGATAGTACATAATAGCTTAATTTTATAACTAAAATATAGTAATACAATAAAGATCAACGCGATAATAATCTGAGTCAGAAAAATTAACTTTTTACGATAAAATAATACAAATGACCATACACGTCATCGCCATACCGAACATCAAGCCAATAGCTGGTATAAATTTTGTATTAACGCAGATTGTCCGAAAAAGGACAATGGATTATATCACAATGGGGAACCTCGATAAGTCAAAACAAATAACGTTCCTTTATGAACATTTCGATTATTTTAAAGAAAACATATAGATAGCTGCAGAGACATTTTGTGTTCCAAGTATAGGCGGACATAATAACGATTATTTTATGTTGGTTTTTACAGTCGTTTGACTCATTTCTCTTATCGGCTTGTGTGAACCATTATCATTAGGAGATAAACCTAATCGCTTTTACGGTGTATGTTATCGTAACGTATTTTTCGTTCATCTGGATTATTGTACAATGGCACAGGCACATGCTAATTTCAGTATCGGGGGTCTTATTGTAAACGAAAAAATAGACATATTCTGATATTAATCATTAGGCTACGATAAAAATTTCAAAGCCATTATAATTTATATGTAATAAAAAAAAAAAAGATAGTAAATATTAAAAACCTCTTTAAGTCGGATGTTTTCCCCTAAAACCTTGATACGTTAAAAAATTTGCATTGCCCTTGAATTTCGATCAATATGATTTTTCTCCAAATCGGATTCCACCTTTTTTTTTTTTTTTTTCTTACACGCTCGCTCAGATCGAAACGGGAAAGATTGATCGAAAAGGGTCTCGCTCACAAAATATATTATCCGACCCTTTTATACGAGCCATATTTATTTATATACAATTTATTTTCCCTATCGCGGCACCGCGGACACTTTCAATGGCACAAATAAATATTTAAAAAAAAATCGATACCTATATAATAAAATCAGCTCGAAATTGCGGTGTAACGACGATAGAATTACGTGCATATCAATTATCATATGAATTTATTATTTTCGATGGCAGATTTTCGATTTCCCATCAAAAAATCGTATATCTTTTTTTTCTCCACTTCAAACAATACTTTTCTACCAGAAATCTGGCTCAAATCGAAAAACGTATAGGATCTTTCTTAGGGCGTTTTTGATCTTGTTGGTATATTGAGGCGGTAATATTTTTTAAATTTTTTTCGTAGTTTCCTTAAATAACCCATCATGAAAGACTCTCCGCCCATAATGAAACCTATCATGGAAACAAAATTTCCGAAAGGTTTTTCTCCCATACACACATGTTTTGTTTGTACAATTATTGTACGCTAACACAATTTAAAAATAAACTGCACCCCTTTGTCCCCCTCCAACCACCCAAAATATTATCTTATACATAAATATTTGTTCAGTATACAAATAAGTAAACTACAGTCTGCAGATTATGTATAGTCCAATTTATAGGTATTCGAGCATTTATTTTTCATAGAACCAATTCGTGTTTATAAAATTTCATTGAAAATACGCCAGCAAAAATAACTTTAGGCGTCTCTGCAGACACCGAAGACATAGGGGACGGATGATTTTATACCTAAAATAAGAATAATAGCTCCCCCGTTCCTGTCCCGCTTTAACCACTGTAGGCAGGTATATAGGTAGGTGTGGGTACAAGTGCACGACGATGACCCGTGTGAACAATATAATATGTACAAGTCCAAACGAATAATTTACATTTGTATAAATATTATAAAGATCGCATCACGACGAAAAACTGTTATACGTGAGGCAATTTTACGAAGCTCTCGCGTCCGTTATTATTATTATATCGCGCGCGGAGGTGTGTAATTCGAGAGCCGAGGAAACGCACACGCACGTTCGCGCTCATACGACACGTTTTTCCGGAGATATTTTGAAGACACGAAAACGTCGACGAAAAAAAAAAGAAAGAAAAAGAGAATAAAAAAAAAAAAAAAAAAAAACTGTAAAAAATATGTTCCGATGCAGCAGCAGCAGCAGCAAGTGTATTTTATTTACTCCGGTGTCTTTATGCGGCAGTGGGTTACCTAATAAAAAACCGTATAGGTATACCTATACATACGCGGGACATGATGACCGCGTTCGTATTTTATCTCCCAGTTATCCGTCGTCGCGGTCGCGATTTATTACCGTTTTTTCACTCTCTCTCTCTTTCCGTCTTTATATCGGGGGGATAAGAACGTCGACAACGACGATTATTACATTATTGTCCTAGTCGTTTCGGTTTTTGTGTGTGTGTGTGTGTGTGTGTGTGTGTGTGGTGTCCGAGGGCTGAATGTGATTTTGGGCGTGATGTGATTTTAATCGCGAACGTGTATGTATACTAGCTGTAGGTACGTATACGTATACGCAGTGTGTGTGTACTACTATTACGGCGGCGGCGGGTCGAGAAAAAAAATTTGAAAAAAAAACAAAAAAAAACGTGTCTTTATCACGTCGTCCTCCGACAAGAAACTATAATAATAATAATAATAATATGATATTGTCGCGCGCGTTCGTATCGCGTGTGTTTGACGATGTCCACCGACGGCCGCCACCGCCTCCGGTCACTGTATCGTGGGACGGTATACATAATAATAATAATAAAAAAAAAAAAAAAAAAAAAAAAAAAAAAATA